>VMDO01030996.1:10000-20604 GCA_007922755.1 Pedetes capensis
CTTATTTTTCATTGTAATGAATGCATAGGTTGAAAGATTAGTGTGCCTTGGCAGCTTCTGAGACCATGTTAATGCTCAACAAATGTTAGTCAATAACAATGATGACAATGGATAGGCAGTAAAAGCTATAGTCCAGTGTGAATGGTCATTTATCACAAGGAGGAGAAGAAAAAGACCTTAGAAGGTAGCAAGTATGCAAGAGGAGCACCTGGGGAATGGCCTTTACATTTCCTAGGCCAAAGGCTATACCACCAGCTAAGCTCTTGCCCTCTTGGGGATAAAGGCTAAGAACATAGGCCTTGACCTGGCCACTCCTTAATCCTCTGGCTCTCTTCCCTTCCCACTAGCCTGCTGTTCTCACAGCCCAGCTAGTGTTTTGGGGACATTTCTGACCAATGTAAGTAGTTGGAACTATGGCTGGGCTACAGTTTGGATTGGAAGGTAATGGCTGTGCTATGAACAGGACTGAACGAAGGCTTTACTGTTCCATCATGGGCCACAGCTACCTTCAGGACAGAGGACAGAAAAGAAGTTGTGACTTCCTAGATCCTGACATTAAGGCAATCCTATTATACCGTTTCTCTTCTGCACTCTGGAGAGGGATACAGCTATAACTATCCTGGAGGCTTTCAGCTTTTCTTGGGCTCTACATTTATTCATGGGGCTGGGATTTAGCTCAGTTGGTAAAGCGCTGCTCTGCAGTCTCTGAGGTCCTGAGTTCGATTCCCAGAACCGCAAAAATGGGAGAAGGACGTGGCAACCCACTCCCAAGGCAATCTTGAAATAATCTGCCATTGAAAACCCTATGTGGGTCGCTATGAGTCAGACACAACTTGACAGCACCTAACAACAACAACAACATTTATTCATGGATGGTACATGGTTCCTCTCCACTTGCATATCATGAATCTGCAAATGTCATACCTACAAATAGTGAGGTATATTCTTTGTGAAGAAAAAAATGAGTGTTTTTGATTAATTCAAGCTCAATAGGTATTCCTGTAAAATAACAATTGTTAATAAGTATATATTTAGGTGTAAACCCATCAATGAACAAATAGTTGCGGATCACCTGCTTCATGCAATGCACTGTACAAAGGGTTATGTATGTAAAAGACTGCTGCTATATAACAAATTCCCTCAAGATATGGTGGCTAAAAACAACATATGCTTATTTCTCATTTCCTGTGAGAAAGGAATCTAAGCATTGCTTGATGAGCTTCTCTGGCTCAAGGTTCCTTATAAGACTACAATGTGTCAGCCAGACTGCTGTCTCATCTGAGAGCTCAACTGTGGAATGATCAGGTTCCAAGTTCTCTCCTGCAGATGATTCCTCTCAAGTTGCTGGACTGAGACCTCAGTTCTTTACCATGTGGACTTCTCCACAAGGGAACTCATGATTTGGCAGCTGTCTTCCCTCAGAATGAGTGAGCAAGACAGTGAGAGAGTACTCAAGACAGAAGTCACAATCTTTTGTAACCTAATCTTGGAAGTGACATCACACTGTTTTTGTTGCATTCTCTTTGTTAGATTAGAGTTTCTGGGTCCTGCTCACACTCAGGGGAAGAGAACTACTATACAAGTGAATGCCAAGGGGCATTCATAGAATGTAATACACCACAGTCTTTGGTTTCTGAGAGACAGAATCACCATCTTAGAAACTGCTTACCAGAGAGGGCCACTTTTTGGGAAAGAGGTCACTAACAGTGTGGAATGCCTAACATGGAAATCTAAGGCCTTAAAAATCTGAGCAAAAGAAGTGTCACAGGCAGACTTTGAAATGACTGTTTATCATCAAAACCATTATCCAAAGAAAATCTATGAAGGCAAATACTGTACTGGATACGTTTTTGGCTCCACTGGATTTAATGTTTCTGTAAAATGGACACAGTTTGAGATCTGACTCATCAGATAAAACCTAAATATTAAAGCAAGAGCTGAGGGTGTGGCTGAGTGGTAGAGTGCATGCCTAGTGTTCAAGGTCCTGGGTTCCATCCCCAGCACATACATAACAAACAAACAAAGCAAGCCAGTTGCTTAGAGAACCAACCATGAAGTTTGAAATACCAGTGTTTCCAGCGTATCACGGTTAGTGCCTTTTACCTTCCTGAATTCCATGAAGTGATATGCTGTGCTCTATCAGGGACAAGTTCTTCCATTAAGTCAATGTGATCCTATTTCTTAGAAATCTGTAGACTGTGGTGTATTACATGCTAGGATATGTAAGTGACACTCAGTAAGAAGGATTCTCCATCACTTTCATTAGAATTGACAATATATCTTGAAACCTTAACTGGATGATAACCAAGATATCTATCCTTTTTCAACTTTTTCCCTTACCAAAGACCCAAGGACAGTCCTAGGGAGGTCATGGGTGGCAGCACTCCACTCTATTTAGCTATTTTAATATTAGCATCCTTTCTTCACCATGATTAACATTAAGGCTGTGAGGAAACTGAGTGTCATAAGGAAGAACACTTAGAAAAAAAGGCTGGAGTCTTTTGTGAGACTAGGTGGCCCTAAGTGAAGCTATTGATACATATAAACCCAAATGAATTTAAACTCTTTCTAGGATTTAGCAAAAATTTGCTAATATTGAAGTGAAAACTACTAAAGAAAAGTGGTATTCTCTAGAAAGACACGATCCCTTCAGGGTTCCTCTTGTACAAGATTTGCCAAGTAATGACCACACTAACTCTGAAATGAGGGGTTACTTGGCTTGAAGCAGTAAACCAATATTGTTTTGTTTCATATTTTTCATTATTACAGAATAAGGGTTATTAGCAAACTATGGCCTGAATGCCAAATCTATTCTGCTGGTTTTTTTTGGTCAATAAAGTTTTATTGGAACATAACTTTGTCCATTTGTGTCTATATTCTCTACAGCTACAATGGTGAATCTGAATAGATGCAAAGAAGACCATCTGATCTCAAAGCTGAAAATTTTACTATCTGACCATTTATAGAAAAAATTCACCAATTCCTGCTATAGAGGGCTAAAAGATACACATCCTAGCGAGGTGTGGTGGTGTATGCCTGTAGACCTAGCTGCTCATGTGGCTGAGGTGGGAGGATCACCTGAGCCAGTGGGTTCAAGACCAGCTTGGAAATAGAGACTTCATCTCAAAAACAAAACCAGAAACAAACCCCCAAAACCAAAACAACAAACTCTCAAACAAAAGATATGCAGCCTATTATTTTATCCTAACAACAATCCCATAAATTAAACACAGGAACCACTATATCCATGAGGAAGCTAGACCAGAGCTGCTTATGCTCTTTTTTCTAAATTCTATTTGTAAAGGGACATAAAAAGAAACTATTTCCCTACTCCCTAGCCTGCATTATTTGTCTTTGGGGGAGTGGCAGGGTCTTGCTCTGTAGCCCAGGCTAGCCTCAAACTCAAGATATTCCTGCCTTGGCCTCCAGAGTTCTAGGATTACAGGTGTGTGCCACTATGCCTGGCCCCTATGACTTATCTTTAAAAAAATGCCAGAGAGCTCCTCTTCATACTGATACAAGATTTTTCATCTTTGCCTTAGGCAACTGAAAGTCTTTAGAGTATCAGCTAGTGTTAACATAGGATACTAGAATAAACACATACTGTTTTTTCTTTGTGGGTATAAAATGTTGATATTAGGCCATGTAAGGTAAAATGTTCTACTTCATATATGTTTAAATTTGCTCTAATAAAAATACGAATCCTTATTTTAGTTTTTTTGGGCTGTTCTTAATGGAGGTTAAATGATAGTAGAGAAGATGAAAAGAACATATTAGGAAATGTTCTATTGCACATTCTAGATTCTTCTCAAAAAATGTGTAATCCTTATGGTAAAACTTAAGAAAAATCGTTTATCTGCTATTATCAAGGCATTCTTTTGAGGGAATTTGTAAGTACCTAGAGAAACTCACCATCTCCATTTCTGTATGTTTAATATGCACATTTTTAGCTGCCAAGACAATCTCCACACTGTTTTGCATTTTCACTATCAGACTCCTCAGTGTATACTTTTTTCCCCTAGCAGTGCTGAGAATTGAACTCAGGGCCTTACATGTGCCTCAGGCATGCTAAGCAAGCGGCTCTACCACTGCGTTACATTCCCAGCTCAATGTATACTTTTTACAGCTTGTTGTTGTTGTTGTTGTTAGGTGCCGTCGAGTCGGCATCCGACTCATAGCGACCTTCTGTACAACAGGGGAAACACTATTGTCAGTGCTTCTCTGCTGTTCGTAGGGTTTTCAATGGCAGATTGATTTTTGGGAGGGGGTTGCCAGGTCCTTCTCCCAATTTTACAGCTTAGTCCAAAGCTAATTACAAAATGGGTCTTTATTGATTTGCAAATTGTTGCTATCCATTTAAAGCTATGTCACATTTACCACTCAATGATTAAAAAGGAAAGTAGTATGTGTCTTATGTGGTACAGTTCTTGATCAAGTCACTGAATTCTCTGTAGCCCAGGACTTTGTTAAGCAGCCTCTAGGCCGTCATTTTGCCTGTGGAAGCAGGGAAGCATTGGCGGAGGCAGGTAGTAGAAGACAGGAAAAAAGGCCTAAACCACAATTATATGGAAGAGGCAAATGGCTACAGAGAGGCCTCACTGCTATCACGTAAGCATCCTACCATGCAGAGTAGTCTCCTTCCCACATTAACACAGGACCATCCACATAATGGATTCATCCAGGTGGTACTAATGAATGGGGCTGCTACAAATATTGACTGCATCATTAGCATAGCCTTTTCTTGTATACTTTAACCAAACTTAGTATGCTCTTAAGCTAAAAAGTAAAGGAAAATATGGATCTGAACTGGGAAAAGGCTCTAAACTATGGGTAAGAGCTTATAGATTCTTAATAATACTAACTGGTGGGGCATTAATTTATCCACATCTATACCACTTGATGACCACATCCTTCACTGGCAAATAACCTGTGTTTGGCTTCTCCACTTGTTTATTCAACAAATATTTATTGAATACTTATTGTGTGTCACTTACAATTTGGGATAGGGTCAGAGAGGAAAGATTAAAAGAGTAAGTTAGCATGCCTACTATATTTCAGGAGGACAGATTAGCATTTTAACTGGAGAGGATCACCTACAGATAAGTAAATACATTACAACTGGATACAACCACAGAAGCATGAATTATTAATTCATTCAACAAATATTTACAGAGTGTCTATTATGCCCCAGATGCTGTTCTACGCCCCTGGAGGTACAGAAATGAACAAGACAGACAAAAATGCCTAACTTTATGAGGCTCAGGGTCTGACGTTACTATAGAAACGATTAACACAAAGAGAAAAATCCACTGGCGACAATATGAAGATAAAGCAACATATAGTCTTTAGAAGAAAGGCAGCCCAGAAGTCAGAATCACTTTTATTATTACTCCATCCAATACAGGTAACAGATCACAACTCAATTATTTTGAGCACAGATTATAGGCTATTTATGTAATTTTTAAGTCTAAATAAATTCTGAGGAAATGAAGCAAACTTGAAGTATGGTGTTGCTATCACATTCAAAATAGCCTATCTATTGGCCTTGAATTTTAAAGGATGACTTGCTCCAAAATACATTACATACAACATATACAGCTGCCACCTGTCCTGCCGCCATAGTAGGCGTCCCTTTCATTCACAAGATAAGCCAGTGGAGCAGGGAGGGACTTGAGATAGAGAGAGGATAAATTCCACTTGTGCTATTAAAAAAAAGTAGAACAGTGAACCTGGTGGTTGAAAAGTAAAGATAAAAAGAAGAAAACAGTAATCTTGCTATAGAAACCAGAGAATTATGTTCTTGCTCTCCCCCTCCAATTTTTTTTTTTTGCTTTCACACTGTACAAACTCTAGCACCCTGAACAACTCACTCTTCTGCTATTTCCAGCACTTTAAAGAAACTTTTCAACATTTCTGCTTGACACATTTTTTCAACAGGGAGGTGAAGACAATAAGTAAACAGGTAGTGAAGGGCTATTTAGAGAGCTGGTCAGTCACAGTAATAATAAAAGGAGAATCCCCCACCTGCACAGAACATCCATCCTATGTGTGGCAGCCACAGACGGCACATGACCTCTGACAAACAGTTTTCAGAGTAATTTTAATGCTACTCTGGATTTAACTTGACTAACTGGTAGCAATTGAGCACATCTTTTTTTCTTTCTTTTTTTTTTGTGGCAGCAGTTATCTAAAATGCTACAATAACAGCATCAAAAGTAGAATGGTGGAAGATTGGTTTTCCATTGTGCTGCTGAACTGGCATAATGCCCACTTTAAAAGCAATTCGCTGCTCATCACTGAAATCTGGCAGACACGACACTAAATGCCTTGAGGGAAAAAAAGGGACTTGAGAAGGGGGAACCCACTCCAACCACCATGCAAAGGGGGAGAAAAGAGCGCCACAGATGAGGAATCTGAGTGAGAAAAGAAAATTGCCAAACAAAAAAGTTTAGCATTGCATGCAGACTCCCAACAGGCTGTACTTAATTTGCTAGAAGAGGATTTTGTCTACAGGTCTGCATTAGTAACAGCGGAACAAAACAAAGGCGAAATATATATTTATGTCTGTCTATTGTTCTGATGAAGCAAAAACCTAGTGGGTTCCGTCAATCATCTGTCAAACATGTCTTCCCCATTTTATTTACCAGCAAATATAATGAGTAAATATGTGATAATAAAACTCTTCTTTTTACATGGACATATACAATTTTTCCTCCTGCTAAATACAGGTAATGATTTAGGAAGCTTTCAAAATGTCTTTTTACTGTCAATAAAACTAATTCTATTCCCATTTTCATGTGAAAAAAAAAGCTTTACAAATGAAAATTCAAATTAAAATTCTGATTATAGTGTAGTGTGACAACACCTGTATTTATAATTTTACTGTCAGCTAGCTTGTAGTGTTTAACAATAGCTCGAAGTAGAAAAGTAATTGGAATTTGTCTGTAACATGCCAGATGACGGTACTGGGAGCTTTGCTACACTACAGCAAATTTGGTTTGATGGCAAAATAACCTCACAGAGATTTCTACAAATCAAAGGTTACCGGGGTTGGAGGAGGGAAGGTCTCTCAGGTATGGCACCTCTTCCTGGATTTGAGGAATCTAAGAGTTTGTATTTGATGAGTAAAGACTGCTCTGAGCCTGACTCCAGCTCTGGGCTCCTCTACCCTGCAGCCTTTCAAACGGCACAGATGCAATTTAGTTCCTAGAGTTATTCCAGAAAAACAAGGACTAGGTGAATAAACAACAGCCTGTTGTTTTAAAAACAAACCAGTGAGGTAATTTGACTACAAACTTGACAGAAGTGGGTGGGATGGGGGATACGTCAAGGAAAGGGAGACATCCTTGGGGACTGAAGAGCACTGAGGTGGGACAGAGTAAGACCTTGCTGACAATAAGGAACAGGATGCTTACCACTTATCAAAGGCTGCACAGTCAAGAGCGCTACAGATGTTTATTGTATTCATTCATTTTCAATAACCACTGATAAATAATATAGATACCCACACAGATGCCTAAGACTTGCCATTTATCTAAAGATTAAGAGAAAACTTACACATCCCACTAATACTTTCACTGCAGCAATATGGAGAAAAAATTATTTAAAGCAGTATTCTGCTGTCAACTTGAATCTTTCAAAACTTATAAACACATGCTAATCTGCACACACAACTTGCCTTACTCTAGTCTACAAGTGAAAAGCCCATCTTTTTCATTATCCTAAAGATGAAAAAAAAAGCCACATACAAAAGAAAAACAGAATGACAGTGATGTTTTAGTTTACACTAGATATGGCAACACACACAAACTGTCAAAACTATGGAATGAAAAAAGCTGTTATCAAGCAACTGTCAAGAGAGTCCTCTGAGATTTGGAAATCTTGTGTTTATTGTAACTACTGCACATTACACAAAGAAAGAAACATCCCTCTTCTTGCTCTTGCTGCTAAATATCATGCAAGAGAACACAGCCTTCTCCCTTAGTATTTAGATTAATTTTTCTTGCCTGTGTGTAATTCTGTGCTTGACAGAGCTGCTCCCCTCCTCCTAGGTTTTCTACGGTATGGTCAAAGTTCAGAGAGAAACTCGAGGTTACATCAAACATTATTTCATTTCACAAACCACCACCGCCTCATTTCATGTTGTTAACTGGTTGTCTATCCTGTAAGAGTGAATATGTTAACATCAAAATGCATAGTCTTCACCTGAATGATTTTCCTGACTTAGTTCTACAAAGAAAAGCATAGAGTTGAAAAGGCACAGACACTTACCATAAAATGATTTTAATTTGTGACTCTCTCTCTTTCCATCTCCCTATTAATGGATAAAACTGAGAAACCAAGTCCCTAAAGGGAAATAACCATCTTACAAGGGGAAGAAATGAAGAAATACAGGGTCCAAATCTGTTTCACAGTGCGTATTTGTGATGTGTAGGGCATTTCCCCATCTCAAACTCAAGGGGCAAAATGTTCTTTGTAATCTCACTTGAGTCTGTACATTGTATTATACTCACCAAAGTGGCCTTTTTATCTAAACACGGAGGCAGCATCACTCATAGCCTGACTCTTAATTTCTGCTCCAAGGCCCACGTGGCCCTGCTTAGCCAACTGCATGCCAGGCCTCATCAGTAACAGCAGCAGCTGCCCTTTCATTAATGTAAGTAAAAGCACTCTTCAGGTGTTTATTTTCACTTTCACGTGTCCTTTAGATATAGAATATGCATCTTTTGACATTTCTCAGGATGGGGAAAAATGGACAGCAGAACCCTTATAAGCATAACTGCCTGGATTCAGATGAACCATAGGTCAAATCAAATCACAAAATACTTTTTTGAAAAAATAAAAGTCTGTTAGCAATACATGGACTGACATATAGAACAATAGTCATAATTCTGAACCAAAGAGATTCTACTACATTTACTTCTGTACATTTTGCTGGCATCCTTCCTTGTGTGAGGGACTAATAAATTCAGCACATTATTGATGAATGTGTGGCCATCCCAGGGATGTAGAAAAGTAGTAGTCAACATGTCTTAAGTGGATCTTGGCTCTAAATAGGTTATAATGGTTACCCAATGCTTAGAACATACTTATTTTAGGTTTCAGTGACCTGGTATGACTCAGTCAGCAACAGAATAGGTCGTTCAAATTTTAACCTGAGGTAAAAATGGTTTAACAGCCATGTCAGTTTTATGAAAATGAAAGTGACTACCTAGTAAAGAAAATCTAAGTTCTTCTAAAACACTTATGTAATCTTTCATGATTTTTAATAATCAAATTATTTATTAAAATTATTAATAAAGGGAAAAGAGGAACACTGACATGTTTTATCACTTGTATCCTTAAAACCATCTTTAGAGTGAGTGGCCAATTTACATTCTTTTCATGCAATGTAAATCCCATTTTATACGGTTATTGTAATACCACCCAGTTCTCTGCAAATGAAATTTTATTTGAAGTAAGCAGTTTAAAAATTTCCTCCATAGTCTGCATATATTTTGGCAAGTTTTATGTAGAAAAAAGAGCTATCTGTTGAAGTTCTGACAAATGGCCCATTAAAGAAGTTTGGGGATATTTGTAACAAAGTTGGGAACATCCTTTTGGGTTATTCACAAAATTTACAAACCATTAGCATTGTGCACACAGTAATTAAGTTTAAAATATGCTCTAGAGCCATACCATTTGGGTTCACATCCTGACTCTGCCATTAATTTGCCTTATCGCCTTAGCAGATTTTGTTTTGTTCTCTTTCATTTTGAGACAGGCTCTCACTTTCTAGCCCAGGCTGGCCTTGAACTCCTGCCTCAGCCTCCCAAGTACTGAACATTACAAGCATGTTCCACCATGACTAGCTTAGCAGTTTTATTAACCTCTCTGTACCTCCAGCTCCTCATCTGTAATGTAGGGATAACAACAGGATTGACTTTGTTGTTGAGAATTAAATGAGTTAAAATGTGGAATATGCTTAGAATAGTGTTTAGTGCTTGAGGTTCAATAAATGTTAACTATTATTAAGAGCATAATTAATATTTTAGTTTGAATCATGGGCCTCATCTAGAATCTAACCAAAAGGGAAAAAACAAAATAAAACTACTTGCCATCTGAATTGACCTGAGTAAAATATGAGGTAATGTGTGAACAAAGACTCCTGCAAACTCTCTATACAAATATTTTGAGGCCTTTGAATTTCATGAATATTCAAATGATAGTACAAATAACCTACAATGAAAATTCTCCAATTTCTGTTTAAAGATAGCACACTGGATACACATATTTAGCTCTTTAAATGCCTAAATCCTCAATAAAAGTACAGTAAGGGATTTTTTTAAAGGCACAATAAACTCTAAGGAGGAAGAAAACAGGAGTGGAGGTGCCAATAGTAAGAGGTAGAAATCAGAACGATAACAGGCAACTTGAGCTAACAGATCTTAGTTGAAAGGGGGCCTGGTTACTCCACAGAACTTCCCAGGGCTCAGTAAGTGCCCCAAAACAATTACTGGAAGTATAGACAAAGAGTGGTTGAAAGCATGTTTGAAAACCAGAACCCAAGTTGGGCGCAGTCATGCCTATAATTCCAGCAAGTTGGGAGGCGGGGGCAGGAGGGA
>VMDO01030997.1:0-20593 GCA_007922755.1 Pedetes capensis
CTGTATGATCTAGAACTTGAAGGAAATCAAAAAGAGAAACAGAAAAAATGGAGATCACAGTCATGAGAAAGTTTGTAAGTAAATACATTACAAAATTAATTTTATGACAAATTATTACATAAAAAGTCATTTCATACTTTTAAAAATTACAAATCAATAAATGGAATAGTATTTAAAATGATTACTTATCTAATATCATAGTAAATAAACATAATAAGTCCAAACAGGAAAACATAATGAGATATAGATATAGATAAGTCACTAGCAGATTTAAAAATACTTCTCTCAGAAACTACAGAAAAATTGGACAAAAATTCGCATGAAAATAGATAGCAGTAGCACATTTAGCAATTTTCAATTGACAGATATTTATAGGATGTCAAGCCATGAACCTTTACATTTTATATTTTCTTAAAGCATGGACAGTAAACTGTAAAAATTAACTATATGTTGAGTTATGAAGCCAAATTCAACAATTTGAAATGATTGAAGTGGTTAGAATGTATTCTCTGATCACAATGTTGTTAAGGTTGTTGTTGTTGTTGTTAGGTGACGTCGAGTTGGTATCCGACTCATAGCGACCCTCATAGGGTTTTCAATGGCTGACTGTTTCGGGATTGCTTTGGGAGTGGATTGCCAGGTCCTTCTCCCATTTTTGTGGTGCTGGGAATTGAACTCGAGACCTCAGAGACTGCAGTGCAGCGTTCTACCAACTGAGCTAAATCCCAGCCCCGTTGTTAAGGTTGTTGTTGTTGTTGTTGTTAGGTGCCATCGAGTCGGTATCCGACTCATAGTGACCCTTATAGGGTTTTCAATGGCTAAGTGCTTCGGGATTGCCTTGGGAGTGGATTGCCAGGCCCTTCTCCCATTTTTGCAGTGCTGGGAATTGAACTCAGGACCTCAGAGACTGGAGTGCAGTGCTCTACCCACTGAGCTAAATCCCAAAAAGGATAATTAGAAATGTCAATATTTGAGTTTACAAAGCATATTTCTAAATTATGCAAGGTTCAACTATGCAGTCACAATGGAAATGATAAAATAATTTGCATAGGAAAATAACAAAAGTATGTTTTGTATTTAAAAATCTATGAAATTGCCAGGTGCACTCTTGTAGTCTCAGTGACTGTGGGGGTGGAGGAAGGAGAGTTGTAATTTGAAGAGGCATCCTACATAACTTAGACTCCTGTCTCAAGATAAATGAGAAAGGTGCTGGGGGTGCAGCTTAGAGGTGGAGCACCCCAAGTTCATTCTCCTTATACCACAAAAAATACCATGAAATTCAGCTACAACAGTATTTATGAGTAAATGTATAACATGCCTAAATTAGAATAGAAAGATTAATGACTAAGCTCATAAATCTTGAATTATAAGGTTATATAATGAATTGTTGAATGAACCTACTATCCCAATGTTTGCAAGAATGAAGTAGTAAAGATCAGATATCAATGCACATACATAGTAACTGCACATATTGAATAGGAAAATTTTTTACTAAGAATAATAAGTTTCAACTCTTAGATGAAATTCATAAGAAACAATAAAAAAGATCCAAAATGTCCAGTTATGACATATTGGTTTGGGAGACATTGCTATGACAGCATGGACATTACAGCAATAATGAAAGCTTAACATATGAATTTATACTTTTAGGAAAATATGTGTAAGAGATTATTCAAAGAAGCTTTGTTCTTAAAATAAAAACACTGGAAAAAACCCAAACGTCTGTCAAGAGTAAGATGTGTAAACTTTGGTATTTCTCACAATAGAATTATGTAGAATAATAATATGAAAACTGTGGCTACACATAAAATGTGTTCATACATTCAGACATAATACTCAATAAAATAAACAAGGCATAAAATATATATCATGTGATTTCATTTATTTGACAATCAAAATTAGTCAAAACCAAACTGTAAATATTAGTCAGAATTATGGTTACTATTAGAGGATTAACAACTCAGAATTGGCATGATGAATCCAGGTGGGCACTGGATTGGCTTTTTGTCCTTGTTGCTATTAGGTACCATTGAGTCAGTTCTGATTCATAACGCCCCTATGTACAACAGAATGAAGAACTCCCCCAACCTCTGCCAGCACATGATCTTTTTCATGTTTAAGTCCATTATTGCAGACACTGTGTCAAATCATCTAGCTGAGGGTCTTCCTTTTCTGTGTTGACCCACCACTCTCCCAAACATGATGTCCTTCTCCAGGGATTGGTCCCTCCTTATAACATGCCCAAAATATGGAAAATGCAGGCTAGCTATCCTTGCATTCAAGGAGCACTCTGGTTGCACTTGTTTGGGGACAGATCTGTTGGTCCTTTAGTCAATCCATGGTATATTCAATATTTGTCTCCACTACTGTAATTCAAAAGCATCAATTCTTTTCCTATCTCCATTATTCAATGTCCAGCTTTCACAATCATATACCATGCCTTGGGTCAGGCACACCTTCATCTTCAATGTGACATCTTTACTTTTCAACACTTTAAAGAGATCTTTTGCCACAGCTTTGTCCAATGTAATACATCTTTGATTTCTTGACTGCTGCTTCCACAGGTGTTGATTATAAAACCAAATAAAGCGAAATCTTGGCAGCTTCAGTCTTTTCTCCATTTATCATGAAGATGTGTAAGGATTTTTGTTTTGTTGAGGTTGAGTCACAATCCATACTGAAGACTATGTGCTTTGATCTTCATAAATAAGTTTTTCAATTCCTCTTCATTATCAGCGAGGAGAGTTGTGTCATGTCCATAACATAGGTTGTTGATGATCTTCCTCCATTCCTGATGCCACGTTTTTCTTCATAAAGTCCAGCTTCTCAGATTATTTGCTCAGCATAAAGCTTGAAAAGGTATGCTGGTAGGATATAGCACTGACACCCACCTTTCTTCACTTTAAACCAAGCAGTGTTTCCTTGTTCTGTGTGAATGACTGCCTCCTGATCCATGTATGGATTCATCATGAGCACAACTAAGTGCTCTTGTATTCCTATTCTTCACAATGTTACCCATAATTTGTTGTAATCCACACAGTCAGATATCTTTGTATAGTCAATAAAACATAGATGTATATCTTTCTGTTGTTGTTGTTGTTGTTGTTGTTAGGTGCCGTCGAGTCGGTATTCAACTCATAGCGACCCTCTGTACAACAGGGGAAACACTATTATCAGTGCTTCTCTGCTGTTCATAGGGTTTTCAATGGCAGATTGATTTTGGGGAGGGGGTTACCAGGTCCTTCTCCCAAGCCTACAGCTTCTGGTGTTCCTAGGCGGTCTCCCATCCAGGTACTAACCAGGCCCGACCCTGCTTAGCTTCCGAGATCTGATGGGATTGGATGCCACAGGGCTACAGCTGCAGGCTCATCTTTCTGTTATGCTCTGCTTTGGGCTAATATCCATCTGACATCAGTAATTGATGTCCTTGATTCTAGGCCCTCTTCTGAATCCAGCTTGATTTTCTCGTGGTTCCCTGTCTATATACTGCCAAAGTCCTTTAGAATGATCTTTAGCAAAATTTTACTTGCATTTAATATTAATGATTTCATTTGATATTTCCTACCTTTTGTTGGATCCCTTTTTTGGAAATATGCACATATATGGATCTCTTCCAATCAGTTGACCATGTAGCTGCTTTCCAAATCTCTTGGCATAAATATGTCAGCACCTCCAGTGCTGCATCTGTTTGCTGAAACATGTCTAATCATATTCCATCAATTGCTGGAGACTTGTGTTTCACCAATTCTTTCCAGATAGTTTCCACTTTGTCCTTCAGTAACATTGGTTCTTGATCCCATGCAACCTCTTGAAATGGTTTTTAATCCACTAATTCTATTTGGTATAGTGACTCTGTGCATTATTTCCATCTTCTATGATGCTTCCCGTATTGTTTAATATTTCCCGTGTATGTTGCTGTTGTTAGGTGCCATTGACTCAGTATCCGACTCATAGAGACTCTACATACAATAAATGAAACACTTTGTCAGTGCTTCTCTGCTATTCATAGGGTTTTCAATGGTGGATTGATTTTTGGGAGTCGGTTGTCTTATCCTTCTCCCAAGCCTACAGTACCTGGTGTTCCCAGGCAGTCTCCCATCCAGGCCCGTCCCTGCTTAGCTTCCGAGATCTGTCGGGATCGGATGCCACAGTGCTATGGCTGCAGCCTTCCCATGTATAGAATCATTCACTATTGCCATTTGAAGCTTGAATTTTTCCCTCAATTTCTTAAACTTTAGAAAAACAGAGTATATTCTTCCCTTTTGGTTTTCTATCTCCAGCTCTTTGTACATGTCATTATAATATTTAATTTTATCTTCTCTAGTTGCACTTTGAAATCTTCTGTTTAGTTCCTCAACTTCATTATGTCTTCCATTTACTTTAGCTGCTTTGTAAAACTTCATTATGTTATACCCTTAAGATTTATGTACTTGCAAAATATATAACTGAAAGAATACTCTATAACAATGTTTTGAAGAGATTTATGTTAACAAATTTGAACTGTATAAGATTAAAATGTATAAACCCCTGGAAGAAATATAACTTAACAAAACTTATTCCAGAAAAAAATTGGGGATTCCAGCAGAAAAATATGAGACACTAGTAAAAAATTAAAATAAGTGTCAAGCTGACCCCATCATGCCACCATTACACTATGTAGAAAAACAGACGCACATGCACACACTCAAACACCCTACAGAATCAAATGGTTTTTTTTTGTTGTTGTTGTTATTTTACTGATGTTGTTATTTGTTTTGCTGTATGTTGTGGTTGAACCTAGGGCCTTGCACATGCTTTGCAAGTGCTCCACCACTGGGCTGCTTATTTTTTATTTTTAATATTGAGACAGATTCTTGCTGAGCTATGTAGGCTGCCTGTGTCCTTGAACTTGTGATCATCCTGCCTCAGCCCCTCAAGTCACTGGAATTACAGGTATGTAGCCCTGTGGCCAGCCAGAATCAAATGCTAATAGTAGATTCTACATAGTATCCACAGTAAAATGATTAATAAAGACATAGAAGAGGGAATAAGGACAAAAAATGCTAATAAAATTGAGGCAAGGTGATAATATAAAGAAGAACCACCATTAAAATATGTATTCTTATATAGTTTTCTCTAAAATATTTAGTAATGCATGCCAGTTTAAGAATAGTTTTTATACATTATGCTGTAAGAATATGAAATTCTAAAAAGTAGATAAACATCATGTAGTTTTAATACCTCCAACTGCTAAAGCACAGCCCAGGAAGCCAAAGACTTCCTTAATGTTTGTTGTTGTTAGGTCCTGCTGAGTCACCTCTGACTCATAGTGACATTATGTACAGCAAAAGGAAACATTTCCTGATTCTGTGCCATGCACATAATTTTATTTAGGTTTGAGCCCATTGTTGTAGATATTGTGGGAATCCATCTAGTGGAGGGTTTTCCTTTCTTTTGTTGACCTGCCACTCTCCCAAACATGATGTCCTTCTCCAGGGATTGGTCCCTCCTGACTACATGTCCGAAATAGGTAAGATGCAGTCTGGCCATTCTTGCTTCCAAGGAGCACTCTGATTGCACTTCTTCTAGGACAGATTTGTTGGTTCTTTTGACAGTCCATGGTATATTCAATGGACGTCTCCAGCACCACAATTCAAAAGCATCATTCTTTTCCTGTCTCCATTATTCAATGTCCATCTTTCACAACCATAAGATGCAACTGAAAATACCATGGCATGAGTCAGGCACACCTTTGTCTTCAATGTAACATTTTTACTTTTCAATACTTTACAAAGATCTTTTGCCACAGCTCTTCCGAAAACAATGCGTGTTTTGATTTCTTGACTGATGCTTCCACAAGTGTTGATTGTAGAACCAAGTAAAACAAAATCATGGACAACCTCAATCTCTTCTCCGTTCACTGTGAAATTGCATGCAGACTCAGTTGTAAGGATTTTTGTTTTGTTGATATGCTTCTCTGTTATTCACAGGGTTTTCAACAGCTGATTGATTTTTGGGAGTCGGTTGCTGGTCCTTCTCCCAAGATTAGAGCACCTGGCTTTCCCTGGTGGTCTCCCTTCCAAGTACTAACCAGGCCTGACCCTTCTTAGCTTCCAAGATCTGACAGGATCAGCCCCCACAGTGGTATAGTTGCAGGTTGTCTCCTTAATGTATAAGCCCTCAAAAATTTTCATGGGGCTTCTCGGGACCTGGTGTACTATAAACTATAGCTAAATGGGTGTTTAAGAAAGGGGTTACTTGACATTTTTAAGACATGCAGGGACTAAGAACAGCCATATGGTGTCTATACAACTTCACATTGATATTGATTCTTTCAGTTTCCTGATGTAAATGTTGGTCTTTTATAAATAGCACATTTGAAAGAGAAATGAGTGCACACTATGTAGGAGAAAAGAGTGAAAGGTTAATTTTCCCATTGTTGTTGGTGGTGCCATCGAGTCAGTATCCAACTCATAGCGACCCTCACAGGATTTTCAATGGCTGACTATTTCAGGATTGCCTTGGGAGTGGATTGCCAGTCCCTTCTCCCATGTTTGCGGTGCTGGGAATTGAACTGGGGACCTCAGAGACTGCAGCGTGGTGCTCTACCAACTGAGCTAAATCCCAGCCCCAATTTTCTCATTATCTTCCTTTTATGGAGTAAAAATTACATCTCACTAGGCTCTGAGTCACATGTGGGCAGGGAAGAAGCTGCCCACTTTTGCGTACTGCCATCTTAGGGATATATTATTATAATACCAACATCCTATTTCTGCATTCCATTTATTTGGGACCATAGAAATGAGAAAGCTCCAGTTGGAACATCCTTACATTGTCATTACTGAAAAATATGCATGAAATTCAATATGACATGGTTATGTTACACTTATTTTTATATATTTCGAATCTAGAATCAATGTTTATTTCTGAAATCATATTTCCAGAAAATTTGTAGGGTATATTTTAGCCGTTGGAATCTTGTGGTCCTCTTTGCTATTGGGTCCTAGAAATACTGCCAAGATTCTGACTCACATTATTCTCAAAGTATGGTTGTTGTTGTTAGGTGCCATTGAGTAATGTCTGACTCATAGTGACACTATCTACAACAGAATGAAACACTCTTGGACACTGTGCCATACCCAAATCTATTGTCAGTGCTTCTCTGCTATTAGCCATGCTTTAAAATTTTCATTGTATTAATTTTGTGAGACTATATAATATTTGAATGGTTCTTTCTAAGTGAAGGTTGAATTCTGGCAATTGGTTTTGGTAGATAAGTTTTTTAAGTGATAAAGCCTAAAAGTGTTTCTCTGCAGACAATTTATATATTGAAACTTAATTATGAAGGTGAAGGTATTAACAGGTGGAGCCCTTGGGAGGTGATTAGGTCTTGATGGAAAGCCCTCATAAGTGGGACTGTTGTTGTTAGGTGCCGTCAAGTCAGTGTGCGACTCATAGCGACCCTGCCTACAACAGTGCTTCTCTGTTATTCATACAGTTTTCAATGGCAGATTGATTTTTGGGAATGGGTTGCTGGATTCTTCTCTTCATGAGTGGGATTAGTGCTCTTATAAAAGAGGCCCTAAAGACATCATGTTTGGGAGAGTGGCAGGTCACCAAAAAAAAAAAAAAAAAAAAAAAAGGAAAACTCTTCACCAGGTGGATTGACACAGTGTCTGCAACAATGGGCTTAAACACAAAGAATATCATGTGCCTGGCACAGAATCAGGGAGTGTTTCTTTCTGCTGTACATAGTGTCGCTATGAGTCAGACTCAATGGCACCTAACAACAACAACAAAAACAACAACAACAACGGAAAGCTGCCTTCCCTTTCCACTATATGAGAACAAAGAAAGAATAAACCACCTATGAGTCAGGAAACAGGCCCTCACTGGACACCAAATCTGCCAGTTCCTTCATGTTAGGCTTCCCAGAGTATGGAACATTAAAATCAAATTCCAATGTTTATAAAACACCTAGATTATAATATTTTATTAAAATAGCCTGAATGAATTAAAACAGAAGCTCTACTTAAAGCAATGTATTTTAAGTGTAAGATATATGATTCCTAATCTAAAACCCCTCACATGTCTGTCAGCTTGCCTTGCTATGGGAGATTCCATGTTGCTGTGATGCTGAAAGCTAAGCCACCAGAATTTCAGCAACCAACAGTGCCACCCATGGTGAACAGGTTCCAGCTGAGCTTCCAGACTAAGACAGATTAGTGAGAAGGACATGGCAGCCCACCTGGCAGCCACTGAAAACACTATGAATAGCTGAGAGGCACTGTCAGATATAGTGCTGGCTAGCAGGCATTCAATAAAAGTCTAGGAAAATGTTGCCTCCTCAAAGTAGGTTCAACTTTGACAATGACAAGAACTGAGTAAGGCCCCGGGGACCTCCTTTTATTAATGTGGTACGAATCAAAATGAGAGTAAACAGGGACTGCAACAATAAAAAAATCATATATTTGTAGCATTATCACCTTGCCCCTTGCATTCATATTTTAATTTTTCTTTCTTTCCAGCTGTAATTGCTTATTTTATTTTTCCTTGGCTGTAGCTTCAGTATAAGTTGTTGTTGTTGTTGTTGTTTTCTTGGTAGGTGTCATTAAATTGAGTCTGACTCATAGTAACCCCATGTACAACAGAATGAAACACTCATGGACACTGTGCCATGCCTGACTCTATTGTCAGTGCTTCTCTGTTATTCATAAGGTTTTCAATGGCAGATTGTGTTGGGAATGGAGCCAGGTCCTTTCCTCCAGCCTAAGTCATCTGATATTCTAAGGCAGTCTCCCATCCAAGTACTAACTAGGCCCAACTCTGCTTAGTTTCCAAAATCAGCAAGATCAGGTGCCAGGGTGGCTAAGTTGCTATCGCCATGAAATACTAGAGCCTCCTCATTCCATCACAGAAGCCTTTAAGAAGTTCCAGAGACCCAATCAGTCAGTTTATCATGTGGTAATTTGAACAAGCAAACAAACATCAATAACAAACTTCATTATTTCCTGTAGGAGGCAGTGAGAAATGCATACATGGCATCACAAAATGGCAGCTTTCTGATCTGATGCATCACAGTTCCTCTAGGCATAAGTAACTGACAGAAGAATTATTTTGTTTTTCTCTGGCATACCTGCTTTCCCTTCCCACCTCACACATTTTTCTGGTGGAAAAGAGGGATGAAAGCTAGTAAAGGATAATTTATGTAGATATTGCTGAGCTGGGATCCAGGGGTTCTGTCCTCAATGGTGTCATCATCATTGCTGATATCTCTTTGGCCTTTTTCACAATTCTTTGAAGGAACTTCTTTGCTTCATGGTCTCAAACATAAATTTTCCGTCCTCTGACTTGTAATATTTGGCCTAATTTGAATGGAAAAATGATAAAATTTTAAAAAGACACTGAAGGACTATATAATTTGAAGACTTTAGGATAAATCATTGATATGTTTGTTCTCAAATCAATAGCATGGGGATTATGTTATTAAATTTTTTTAGTGTCAAAATCTGAGTACAAGTCTCTCTTCTTTAGCATCATAACAAATTATCTTTACACACAAGACAAGAGTATTCTCCATCAATTAATACAAAGTTGAAAGCCGGGCATGGTGGTGCACGCCTGGAATCCCAGAGAATTGGGAGGCAGAGGCAGAAGGATCACAAGATCGAGACCACAGGCAGTCTTGGTAACTTAGTTAGATGCTGTCTCAAAAAGAAAAAAAAATGGGCTGAAGGTGCAGCTCAGTGGTAAAGCACTTGCAAACCATGCACACCCGAGACCCTGGGTTCAACCCTCAGTGCTGAAAAACAAACAAACAAACAAATACAAAGTTGATGTACTCAGGAAGGACTGAAACAGTAGGAGAGTGTATTATTAGCTTATTTTAAAACTCTCCATTTTACTAAGATTGGAAATAAGACATCTATTTTACCATATACCAATATGCTCATATTACAGTGTAGGCCAAACATTCCTATTTTTGAAATACATTAAACTTGTCCAATGGAAAATACAACCCAAAAAGAAAGGTATTTGGGGACTCTCTCCTTTTTATTGCTTAAAGTTGAAAAGAAACTTAAAAAGTATTCAAGAATAAAACTTCTTTTCACTGAATAGGCATATTAAATAACTACTTTTATAACCCTCGAGTTGATGATTTAAAAATAAGTCTTTACCTGATATGGCAATAACAGATTCAAATGCAAGGCTTTACCTGTTGCTTTTATGGTCTTATTGTTGACAATGCTCATTCACTAGTAGATAAATTTATTTAATATATATTATATATAACACATATATATATATAGCTTAGCAAGAATTTTTATGGAGTCAGAAAGTATAAAAATGTTGAATATTTACTGATTTAGGACTCAGCAACACAGATTTAGAAACTTATTCATTCATGCTTGCCTCTAATTGTCAGTCTAGTCTAAATGACTTTGGAAATGTTCTGTATATGGAGAATTCTTATAACTTACCCTAATGTCAAACTTTTGCATAATTATTTGACTATAAACGTGGATGTAAAAATGTATGGCCATATGTAATATGTATATAAGAATCTATATGACATATTCTATTCCATATTTATACTTGCACATATACATGTATGTCTTTTCTGATGATGAATGTGACCCCATTTCTCCTTAATTTGTCATTCCCAAAATAGTAGACCATATGATTGTCTAACTCAAAATGGTCCCTGCACCCAGGGAAAGAGCAGTCTACAAATCAAAAGACACACTGCATTGGGAAAAGCAGTGGCAAAATATCTCTTTAAAGTATTGAAAGGTAAAGATGCCACATTGAAGATGAAAGTGGGCCTGATTCATGTCATAGTAGTCTCAGTTGCATCATATGGTTGTGAAACCTGGATATTGAACAACAGGGACAGGAGAAGAATTGATGCTTTTGAATTGTGGTGCCAGAGACCAATATTGAATTTACCATGGGCTGCCTAAAGAACCAACAGATCTGTCCTAGAAGAAGTGCAACTAGAGTGCTCCTTGCAAGCAAGGATGGCATGCATACATCATACTCCACAATAAGAAAAGAAGAATAAAATGAAGCAAAAGTACACTAGTTTGATAAAAGTTAAGAAAAAAATAAAGTGCGTTAATCTATATTATTGTGGTCACATGTATCTGAATATTTTGGAATTCATTAATATATCTTCCATAGTATAGAATACTTAAGTCTATGTAGGAGAAAGGGTTGGGATTTAGCTCAGTTGGTAGAGCACCGCTCTACAGTCTTGAGGTCGCAGGTTCGATTTCCAGCACCGCAGAAATGGAAGAAGGCCTTGGCAGTCCACTCCTGAAGCAATCCTGAAACAATCAGCCATTGAGGGTCGTTATGAGTCAGACACGACTCCACAGCAACTAACAACATCAATAACCTGTAGGAGAAAAAGAAACAGCAAGGGTGGAAGCACAGTAGAGAACAAAAAGCTAGTGTAAGATTAAAAAGTAAAAAAGTAAGTGTAGAAGAAAATATAGGATACACTCAAGGGAGGCCTTCCTTTTGTAAATTCGTCTATATGGAAATCAAATCAGCTACTTGCCTCAATCAGGTCAGCAAATGTGTACCTCCAAGAGTTAACCCAAAATTTCTGTTAGCCTCAGGTATTCTAGATAATGAACTTGAGAAAAGGTTGGATAGTATGTATATATAGCATGCATATACAAATATTGAGAAAATTTTCTTTGATATTTTTGTAAAGCTATTTAGGAAAATTAATATTATATTTCATATAAAAGGAATTGGTAAAATAAAAATAGCAATATGCCTAAATAAAATATCCAAAAGCTAAAAGGAAGGAAACCACTTCAGAGGCAGGAAATACTGTTTAGCTTTTGGGACCTCATTACTTATCAGGTGTCCATGCATTCTAGAAAAGTTTATATGTGCCCAAGAAAAAGGATAATAATGGTGAGTATCTTGTGCCTCTAACAGGAAAAAATTAGGGTAGAAGGCCATTTAATAAAAAGAGTGACCTGAAAAACCCCAAGCACTTTGTGAAGGGTCCCTGGATTAGTGCATTATAAGATTAAAGAAAAGACTCAGAGAGAACAAGCATAAAGGATTGGAGCATCGCTTACGTGACCTTATTTCCAAGGATTAGATTACGTGATTCTAATGGCTAGTGTCTCTAGTCATCTATTAGAAGCAAATACAAATTTTGTCTGAAGTAAGATAACATTATACTTAGCTTCTAGTTCTTTCTTTCCGTTCATTTTAAAAATACAATGCCTGTCACTATGTTAGTCAGCTTGCACGGTGTGGAGAAACACCTGATAAAGCTAACTTATGGGAGGAAAGCCTGACTGGAAGTCATAGTTTAGAGGATGTCAGTCCAAAGAGGCAGGGCCGGGGTGACAGTGGAGCAGTGGGCAGGGCCTGTGGCACAGAACCTCATGTCATGTTAGATTAGGAGCAGAGAGAGACACCAGAAGGGGGGCTCCAGAAAACTTCCCCAAGGGCCTACCCTCTTCACCTGCTTCCATATGCTAGGCCCTACCTCCCAAACCTTCATAGCTTTCACAAACAGCACCACCAGCTGAGGACTATCCATTCAAATACATGATTTAGAATTAAACTATAAAAGTCACTCAAACAAAAACCATCAAGTATATGAGGGTAAGATATGCAACCAAAATCCAAGAAAATACACAAATCATCAGGATTTTTACATAAAATCTTGTCAAACAGAGACTTTAAAATAACTATGCTGACCTGGGCGTTGTTGTTGTTGTTGTTAGGTGCCGTCGAGTCGGTATCTGACTCATAGCGACCCTCTGTACAAGAGAGGAAACACTATTATCAGTGCTTCTCTGCTGTGCACAGGGTTTTCAATGACAGATTGATTTTTGGGAGGGGGTTGCCAGGTCCTTCTCCCAAGCCTACAGCTTCTGGTGTTCCCAGGCAGTCTCCCATCCAGCTACTAACCAGGCCCGACCCTGCTTAGCTTCTGAGATCTGACGGGATCGGATGCCGCAGGGCTATGGCTGCAGGCGACCTGGGCGTGGTGGCCCCTAATCCCAGCGATTAGGAAGGCAGAGACCAGAGGATCACGAGTTTGAAGATACAGGCAGCGTATGTAATTTACTGAGAGCTTGACTCAAACAAAAAATAAAATGAAAAATTGGGTTAGAAGTGCAGTCCAGTAGTAAAGCACTTATAAAGCATGTACAAGGCCCTTGGTTCAACCCCTAAGTATTTCCAAAAAAAAGAATAGATTTTAGTCACCATTAATACATTATATCATCTAGCTCAACACTAGTGCAAGTACTGTACAATTATATCTTCTAATTTCCCAATGAGACATTAAGGTCAAGAATTTTTTGATCAAGATCAAATAGAAATCATGGTATAGTTCACTGAGCATTTGCCTTCCATGTGGAAGGCCCAGGGTTTGATTCCTAGCACCTCAAAAAAAAAAAAATGATTACATAGAGACCATTGGGTGCCGATGGAACTATATAATTCATGTTTTCTTGTTATGCGTCCAAACTTCAACTGTGCAGTTCTATATCTCAATCATATTGACATATACATTTCTTTCTATTCCAGAAACATTGTGCTTCTCAAGATGTATCATTTTACAAAGGATTATTATATATTCACATCCATTTGTAGTCTCTTGTTCTTTCCTTCTTATAGTCATCATTTGACAAATATCCATTTAGTTCCTTTACTGTACCATACATTTTCATGGGCATTTACACTATATCAGAGTCAACAATTCTGAATGATTGGAGTTTTTTCCACTATTATAATCTAACAAATTGCACTGCCAAGGTTTCATGTTGCTGGTAGAGAAAACAACACTTCTGGGTTGGAGGCAAAACAGTTGTTTACCCAGAGCACAGCGTATGATATGTCCTTCAGGTCGGTGCCAGTTTCAGTTGCCTCTTAAGCCACCGAGAGTGACAGGAAGTGGCTTTTGGAGGATGCTGCACTCACAGTGGGTTTGCGTCACTGCTGAAGAAACCCAGGCTTTAGAAACTTCCAATTTTCATCAGAGGCTGCGAGCAAACATCTCCAGCTTTTGCCTTGGACTGAAATACTAAATTACACTGCAGAGCAAAGAAACTTGTCTTTTGTACTCAAGGGAGGTGCTGCCTATGATTTCTTCTAAGAATGTCTACTATACAAACATCCTACAAAAGAGAATCCTAGCAAAGGCCTGCTGTGCTTCTCCTTATAAGATGCACAGAAAGGAAACTCACTCATTCAGAACCGTCCCAATGATCAGTGAACAGTCCCAATGATCAGTGAACAGACACACAGAATTCTTTTTTGTAAATGTTACATTCTAAGGAAAAAATAACAAATGTGGCACATTGTTTAGAAAAAAAATGTTTATTAGATTAAAGGTGCCTGCCATGGAAGAAGCACAGTAGATAAAGGGGATGGGGAATACTGGGGAGTGTAGTTGAAATTCAGGTTGGTCAGGAAAGAGGTGACAATAACGTGCAAAGAATCAACAGACAGAAAATTCCTTGAATATTGCATTTTCGATTTTATCCTGCTTTAGTTGTCTTTGGAAAAAATTTTAAAAAGCATTTAAAATACATTCCTAATTTTTCTTCAACTGAAAACTCAAGGCCTCATATAAGATAAATAAGAATATAGAAGAGAAAGCCTCTTCTAACCAACATGATATATATACATATATATCTTTGTTGATATATATATCAACAAAATATATATATTTTGATATATATATCAAAATATATACAAAACTTTGTATATATATATATATATATATATATATATATATATATATATCTTCAACAAACATATATACATATACATATATATCTTTGTTGAAGATGGGAGTCCACACATATATCTGGGGTTTCATTAACAGAAACATTCAAGTCTCCAAAATGTTGCCCTGGAAAAGTAATTTTGAATCCCCAAAGTACTTTGTCCTAATTTATAATCCCTTTGGTACCTTCTTTACTGTAAATGAGAAACCAATTTTTCTCAAGAGAAGCAAACAAAACCTTGTCTCAAATCCCTAGACATTTGTCTTTGCTTTGCAAGTTGATGCCCATGAGGTGAAAGTGTTTCCAACTTTGCTATTGCACATTTTCCCTGTGTATCAAATCTTTTTCTGGTTATTATCCATTCTTCTTTCCCAACTCACAGTTAATTCATCCAAAATGGTTTTCATCCTCTGAGATTGAACTGCAAGTTTGGGCTACAAGAAATGCTATATTGTGTCTATTTTGAGGGAACAAGAAAGAAATGGTTTGGATATTATAAAATCCTGCAATCTCTTGAGGATAATAAACTTCACAATAAGGTGTGATGATAAAAAAAATAAACCACAAAAAATATTTTTTACTTATCCTCCAAAGAAAACTCAGAGACATAGTATCATTATAGAAAATTTATACTGACATGTAACTGGATATTATATATACAGCATATATAAATATCTGAATTAGGTTTAAAGACTCAGTGAAAATTAATGTACTAGATATAATTTACGGAAATAAATTTCTTGCTGACGAAGCACCTGGAAGATTACTTGCTTGACAGAGGGTGTAAGAAATATAGTTCTGGGTATAGAAATGCTCTCTTTTTATCACTTATTTTTCAAAATAAAGTTATATTTATGGCCAGAAGTTTCAAAAACTCTAGGATTTGCAGCTGCTAACCTTCAAAATGATTGCTTAACAGTACAGTATTTCTGAAGTGTAAATTAGGATTTCAATCTTGTCCAAAGTTGAGCAGTACTTTCTCACACAGAGATAAATTGATTTGTAGTCCTAGAAGACCCACACATCACTGATCACATGGAAACATAGAAACCTGTTTCTTTCTTTAAATCTTGAATAGGAGCACATAAGAGAGGATGATCTTACTCGAATAAAGTTATGTAAAAGGAATCTACATTCATTTTTATTTAATTTAGTTGTTTTAGTTTTCTAGCATTGATTTTCATTAATTTCATAGTGTTCTACTGTTCTGGAATTTGGGCACTTAGCCACAAGTTTTGGGACCTAACATTAATCTACTGTTTAAAGAACATTTTTCAAACTTTTGAACAATTTATAAGTAAAATATCATATTTCAACAAACTATAATTAACTTAAACGTAGTATAGTTTCTTATATATGTATAAGAAATTTAAAGAGAATATTATATTGGAGAAAAATTATATATCTCAGATACTCAAAGAAAATTGTATTTCAAGAATTTTACTTTAAACCTTTGTGTGAATACTGAAGCAGAGCATTGGAAATTTTCTTGCGTGTTGGCCTGAGTAAAATACAAGAAAATGGAAATGTTCTGGGCATTGCACAATGTCCAACACAAGAATATGATTGCTGAAAGAAGAAGAAGTTATTATGTAAGTCTCAGGGCATTCTTGCTTTCTGTCTGCAAAATATTTCCCAATGCTGCAGCAAACTGGAATTAAATTAATAGTTTTGATTTGTATGTAATGCGTGTACAGTAACTATCAAGATGATCATGATTCTTCTTTTTAAAAAGAAAGTATCATGGTTAATTGTATCAGTTGAGTTTTGAATGTTGAAACACCAATGTGTTTCAGAAATAAGTTGAACATGGCTGTGA
Source organism: Pedetes capensis (assembly GCA_007922755.1). NCBI lineage: Eukaryota > Metazoa > Chordata > Mammalia > Rodentia > Pedetidae > Pedetes > Pedetes capensis. The sequence continues at coordinate 16,579 of VMDO01030997.1, forward strand.
TCGATTATTTATTTATTTATTTATTTATTTATGTATTTATTCAGTACTCGGGGATTGCACACAGGGCCTCACACATTGAGATGAACCCTAGCACAATTTTATTTTTTATTTTAAAGCAGTTGTGCAGGCTGCCTCTTGCCTCTAACTCACCATCCTCCTGCCTCAGCCTATCAAGTTGCTGAGAATTCTGAGGCGTATGTGCTACAGTGCTCACTTTTTCTGATACTTTCTAATACTTTTTGAATTCAATTTGCTAATGCTCTGGTAGAATTTTCGTCTATTTTATTATTCAGATATATTGTAATTTTTTAGGAAGATATAGTTTTCTCTCTTTTTTCCTTTTTTTTTTCTTTCTCACTGTGTTATCAGGAAGTTGAACCCTGGGCGAGTGCTTGACGCTAGCCACACCCCACCCTTTTATTACATGTTGAGACAAGGTCTTGATATGTTGTGCAGGCCGACTTTGACCTCAAATCTCCAATCCTACAACCTCAGCCTTTCAAGTAGCTAGGACCACAGGCGTGCACCATGGCACTCAACTTAATTTTCCTTTTTTTGTAATATCTATGGTCAGTGATGTTCTGCTTTTAGTATCAATTGAGTTAACATGAAGTAAATTTTCAATTATTCTCTCTTATTTTCCTGTTCTTTGGATTATTTACTATAAAGTCAACATCACACTTTTCCTTAAAAACTTGAAAAATTTTACCCAGGAATTTACTTGGGGCAGAAGAAATTTTTTGTGGTAGTTATTTATGTACAGATTCAGTTGCCATGACTGATATTTAGATTTTCTAATTTGCATTGTATCTCTTTTGATTGCTTGGACATTTCTGTTGTTGTTAGGGGCCGTCGAGTCGGTATCCGACTCATAGCGACCCTCATAGGGTTTTCAATGGCTGACTGTTTCAGGATTGCCTTGGGAGTGGATTGCCAGGTCCTTCTCCCATTTTTGCGGTGCTGGGAATTGAACTCGGGACCTCAGAGACTGCAGCGCAGCGCTCTACCCACTGAGCTAAATCCCAGCCCTGGACATTTCTAGACATTCATAAATTACATCCAATTTTAAGTGGCTGTGAAAACAAACGGAAGTACAGTATGTATCTATATAGGTTTTTGCATTAATGCTATTGTTTTTAGGTGCCTTTGAGTTGGGCCCGACTCATAGCAACACTATTTACAACAGAACTAAAAACTACCTGAGATTGTGCTATACCTGGCACTATGTCAGTGCTTCTCTGCTATTGTTATGATTTTCAGTGGCTGTTTGGGGATTATTTCAGGAGTGGGATGCCAGGTCCTTCCCCCAATCCTGAAGCACCCCATATTCCTAGGTGGTCTCCTATCCTAGGACTAATCAGGCCTGACTCAGCTTATTTTCCAAGATCAGATAGGATTGGACGCCATCGTGATATGGCTGTAGACTCATGAATTAATATATATGATAATGAAAATTTCCTTTAAAATTTGTTAACTAGTGATAAAAATATGTGGGAATAATTGAGGATTTTGCTTTTGTAATGTTACATATGATGTTCAAATGTGTATTTAAGATAGTACCTGCTCCCATGCTGAGATGAGTCATGTTGAGTCTTGATTTCAGAGGACAATTTATATCCAAATAAATGTTTCTTTGTAGTAAGAATTTAAAATTATATTCTTGAAAATATTTTTGTTTTAATCACAAAACAAAGTATACTAGCTATTTAGATACGGGTAAAGCATTTCAAGGAACATAATCTTGAGAAATAGATGAATTATTTAAAGTTAGTTCCTAATTAGGCTTTACCACATCAATAATTAACAATTCCCAAAACTCATGGCAAAAGTGCTTTATTCTTTTCAAAGGCTTTCTTTCCATTTCCTTATTAGATACACAAATCTACTCTCTGTAGTAACTTTGGAAAACATTACTCTCATTTATTGCGTGAGAAAACTGCACGTTTGGATATGTGTGCCCACAGTTTATGAATTATACGAGTACTATGGTGATCTGAGTCCCTGGGCAGCTTCCCCATCTCAGGGCTGCAATGAAATTAATATCAAATTCTAACATTTCACTGTGTGAGCCCAGCTTTATTTATGGGTCCTTACAATCTATAACAACCTGAAATCAATCATACCGTTGTGGCACCTGGTCCCGTCAAATCTCAGAAGCTGAAAAGGGTGGGGGCCTGGTAAGTACCTGGATGGGAGACCGCCTGGGAATACCAGGTGCAGTAGGCTTGGGAGACGGACCTAGTAGTGCACTCCCAAAAGACAATCTGCCATTGAAAACCCTATGAATAGCAGAGAAGCACTGACAATAGCATTTAGTCTATTGTATGTAGAGTTGCTATGAGTCATATACCGACTCCATGGCACCTAACAACAACAACAATCTATAAGAACTTATAAATCCAAGCTAAGAAATATACAACAATTAAACAAAGAAATCAAAATGAAATAAAGCAACAACAAAAGCACAGCCATCATGACTATGGTTTGTCTGAGTTCAGGAGAAAAAATAGAAAGGAGTGCTCTGAATTGGGAAGGAAGGAAAAAAGGAAGGAAAGAGAAGGAAAGAAGGCAGGGAGGGAATCAAGTAAAGACTGTTGGGATCCCCAGGGGGATAGAGAGTACTCCAAATATGGTTGACCATAGGAGCCCATCTAGCCCACTTGGAGGACCAAATTTTATCCTCTGGGGTGAGTGACCATTACCCTATATCCAAGTCATTTGCTCCCATTGAATCATATGGGGCAAGATAGCAACTTGTCACCCTTGCCATACATCCTGGTATCTCATTCTTCCCCCTGCCCATCAAGTGGGCAGAGATGGCACCCAAGGTATGGTAGCACCTAAAGCCCCCATGGTGCCTGATTGGTCATTTCTGATCCAACTCTATTCCCTGATTGGCGGGTATCACGCCATATAAACTCTAGAGCTCAGAGTTCAGCAGCCATACTGAACACCATCCAAAAGAAGCTCATTAGGTCCTTGGGGTTCCATAAGAGCTCAAGGCCCATTTACTCTTCTGTCTAGCCTAGCTTTCAGCCTTCCTCCAACCAGCCTTCACCCTACTTCAACCTGCTTGCCACCTCTACAATGCCCGGTATCCTACACAGAGCAACAGCGTCAAGAGGCAAGCCTCCAAGAGTCAAGCGCAGGGCCTCCGAAGTGGCGAAGCCTGCGAGCCGGAAGAGCAATGACACCTGGGAGTCTCTGCCCCAGTGGCAGAGACAAAAGCTGAGCACTTCCCTTCTCCAACTCCCTTCTGCCCTCTCCCTAATCCTCCATTCCCTTCCTCTCCCTTGTGAATAAACCCCTGTTCTTTTATCCTATGCCTGAACACTCTGTTCTCTGGCCACAGCCTCACTACCGGGTGCACTATCAGGGAGCCCACTTCCCTAATTCCATCCACAATGCAGAGGGAGAGAGACCTCAGAAAGAACCTGGCAAAAGACTATCAGAAAGAGAGAGAAAATGTTAATATTTTCCAGTGAAAAATTAATGTCAATTATTTAGGTTTAAATCATATATTTTTTGTTTCTTTGAAGAATCATAACTAATAAAGCTCCTATGTTTTACTTACTTTTTTCCTTTTATTTCTTTTTCTTTTCTATATTAACCAAAGGAGAATACTCTCTAGATCCTGCATTTACTCATAGATTGATTGTGGCTTAGAAGTAGTACTCACTGTCCAGTTAGGTGTTTCTGATCAAATAAGATTCCTGGTGATATAAACTTGAACTTCAATGGCATCTATGGTAATCATATCTTATACAAAGATAGACTGACATTTAAAATATGACTGGATAGCTTCTGTAGGTCAATGTGGAGAAAAATGGGTTGTCCACAAGAAACACAAAGCTGTTGTTCCTGTGACAGATATAACTTTCACAGTGAATTGGCCACTTTCTACTGTGAATTGATTAATGTCTTGAGAGCTTGATTAATGTGTGTGTGCCTCTGAGATATTACTGTCCTCTTGGTGTGATGAAATTATCAATGGGCTGATTAAACATACAAACAA
>VMDO01030998.1:0-13111 GCA_007922755.1 Pedetes capensis
TAATGTGATTCATTCTGACATGCTTTTCATTGTGGCATTTCCATATATGCATTTTGATGTACATTATTCATATAGGTTCCCCTTACCCTCTTGTATACCTACCCCCAACCCTCCCCATCTGAGTCTTCTCTATCATTTACTTGGTAATATTTTTCTATATGTACTTGAGTCCCAGTTCTGTTTAAGATAGAAATTTTTCCTGCAGTGAACTTTGTTATTATCTTGTCAGAACAATTGCATGCATTTTGTAGACCATTTATATTGACACCATTCTTAGCTTTTGTTTTTCCATTTTATTTTGATCCGACCTTTGAATAGGATGTTTCCTCCTCATAATTTTGATTCAACTCCCACATAAGTGAGAACATGTGGTGTTTCTCTTTCTGAGCGTGGGTTCGTTCACTTAAAATAATTTTCTCTAATTCTATCCATTTTGCTGCGAATGACCTTATTTCATTTTTCTTGATTGCTGAGTAGTATTCCATCATGTATATGTGCCATAGTTTTCTAATCCATTCTTCTGTTGAAGGGCACTTTGGTTCATTCCATATCCTTGCTATTGTGAAAAGTGCAGCATTGAACATGGAGATGCAGGTGTCTCGGTGGTATGATGACCCATCTTCCTTTGGGTAAATTCCCAGTAGTGTTATAGCTGGGTCATATGGTAGATCTATTTTCAGTTTTTTAAGATATCCCCATATTGATTTCCACAGTGGCTGGACCAATTTACAGCTCCACCAACAATGTAATGGTGTTCCTTTTTCACCACAACCTCGCCAGCATTTGTTGTTGTTTGTTTTATTGATCCTGGCCATTCTTACTGGTGTAAGGTGAAATCTCAGAGTTGTTTTGATTTGCATTTCCCTAATGGCTAGGGATATTGAGCACTTTTTCATGTGTTTCATGGCTTTAGGGACCTTTTCATTTGAGAACTGTCTACTCAGTTCCTTTGCCCATTTGTGTATTGGGTTGTTTGGGTTTTGGGGAGTTTTTTTCTTGAGTTCTTTATAAGTTCTAGTAATTAGACCTTTATCTGATGTATAAAATGCGAAGATTTTTTCCCATTCCGTGGGGGTTTCCTTGACTGTTAATTGTTTCTTTTGCTGTGCAGAAGCTTTTTAATTTCATGTACTCCCATTTATCTATTCTTGTTGCAATTTCTTGAGCAATTGGAGTCCTATTAAGGAAATACTTTCCTATGCCTATATGATGGAGTGTATTGCCTATCTTGCCTTCTATACGTTTTAAAGTTTCTGGTTTTATGTTGAGATCTTTTATCCATTTTGAGTTAACTCTCGTGTATATTGAGAGATGCGGGTCAGCTTTCATTTTTCTGCATGCGGATGACCATGTTTCCCAGCACCATTTGTTGAAAAGGCTGTCCTTTTTCCAGTTTACTTGCTTTGCTCCTTTGTTGAAGATAAGGTGGCTATAGGTGTGTTGAGGTATATCTGGGTCTTCTATTCTGTTCCAGATGTCTTCGGGCCTACTTTTGTGCCAGTACCATGCTGTTTTTGCAACCACTGCCCTGTAGTATAGTTTGAAGTCAGGGATTGTGATTCCCCCTGCATTAGATTTGCAGCTTAAAAGTGTTTTGGCTATACGTGGTCTTTTGTGGTTCCATATGAATTTTTGGATCATCTTTTCTATTTCTGTAAAGTCAGTCAGTGGAATTTTAATGGGTATTGCATTAAATCTATAGATTGCTTTTGGCAGGATAGACATTTTTAATATATTAATTCTCCCTATCCAGGAGCAGGGAAGGTCTTTCCATTTTTCAGTGTCCTCTGCTCTTTCTTTCTTTAATGTTTTGAAATTTTCCTTGTAGAGATCTGAAGGGTCTTTGGTTAGATTGATTCCAAGGTATTTAATTTTCTGGTGGGCTCTCATGAATGGTATTTTTCCTGCAATTTCCTTCTCTTCCTGTTTGGAATTGGTGTAAAGAAAAGCTATTGATTTTTGTGTGTTAATTTTGTAGCCTGCGACTTTGCTGAAGGAGTTAATTAGATCCAGAAGTTTTTTGCTTGAGGTTTTGTGGTCTTTCAGGTACAAGATCATATCATCTGCAAATAAGGATAATTTGACCTCTTCCTTGCCAATCTGTATCCCTTTGATTTCTTTCTCTTGTCTGATTGCCCTGGCCAGGACTTCAATTACTATGTTAAATAGAATAGGAGAGAGAGGACACCCTTGTCTTGTTCCAGATCTAAGAGGAAATGGTTTCAGTTTTTCTCCATTTAATATAATGTTGGCTGTAGATTTGTCATAAATGGCTTTTATGAAATTAAGGTATTTGCGTGTTATACCTATCTTCTCCAGCGTTTTTATCATGAAAAGGTGTTGCACTTTGTCAAAGGCCTTTTCAGCATCAATTGAGATAATCATGTGGTGTTTGTTTGCCATTTTTTTGATATGCTGGATTACATTAATTGATTTCCATATGTTAAACCAGCCTTGCATCTGTGGTATAAATCCCACTTGGTCATGGTGAATAATCTTTTTCATATGCTGCTGGATTCTGTTTGTCAGAATTTTATTAAATATTTTTGCATCTAGATTCATAAGGGAGATGGGTCTATAATTCTCTATCTTAGATGAATCTTTTCCTGGTTTAGGTATCATGGTGATGGTAGCTTCATAGAATGAATTTGAGAGTGTTCCCTCCTTTTCTATTTTTTGGAATAATTTGAGGAAGACAGGTATTATATCTTCTATATTTTGTGGACTGAAGTCAATTTGATTTTACCTTCTTTATTAACATATGTAGAAGAATTTTAAAGACTTTGAAGAGTATGCTTACCAGGTGCAGCACATTGTGATAAGTGCTGGGGAAATAATGATTACCAAAAACACTTGCATTACTGGCTTCCTCTTGAAAGGACTAATGGACCTAATGTAAAGAAAACTGAGTGCAATCACACAGGTACAATTGTAAGAAACTATTCTGGGTTTGAGTGCCAATTTGAATTTTGAAAGTAGATAAAGTGAGATCTTATTTACATTATTTGATGTAATATGTAATTACATTAAATGTATTTTGGCATAAATTTAAATAGATTTCACTTTAAATAGTTACATGATAGCAATTTACATTCCATTAGTAATAAGAATAGTATCAGAAGAGACAAGAGGAGGAAACCTTCACATAGAACCTCAATGAAGTGTGGGGATGTTTGCTTCGTATGTCATTGGATGATCTTATCTGTATTTATGGGCTTCTGGCATCTTGTGATCTACAGTCTCTGTTTTATTTACACTAGAAAATCACATGATATACCTGAATTCTTTCAAGAATCTTAGAATATGATTTAGCACCATATGGGTTCTCAATGTTCAACATTAGTATGTAGTAATATTATTGTGAGGTGCTGTTGAGTCGAGTCTGAATCACAGAGACCCTATATAGAACTGAATGAAACACTCCTTGACACTGTGCCATGCCAGGCACTACATTAATGTGCCTCTGCTGTTCATAGAGTTTTCAATGGCTGATTGTTTTTGGAATTGTTCTGGGAGTGGGTTGCTAGGTCCTCCTCCCAGTTTTGCAGTGCTGGGGATCAAACCCAGGGCCTCAGAGCATGCAGAACAAGCACTCTACCAACTGAGCTAAACCCCAGTCCATGGTATGAAACATAAACCATTTAATTTGAGAATCATGGAATATTAAGAATTTTAGTAGGTATATAGCTAGACTCAGAAAAATCATCATAAGAGCAGAACAGAGCTGAACAGTGATACGGACTGATTAGGACACATCTCAAGCTATGGCTTCCCATGAAGAAGCAGAAACGGAGCCTTCATCCAATGAGGTAAGCCAGCCAGCTCTGGCCATTAGGCTGGCAATCCCACTGGCAATTCCACAGGACAAGCCCACAATCCTCGAAATCCTTGAACATTTCCAGGGACTTGCTGAGACAGTGACTCCCCCCTGACTGAGGGGCTTAAAACTGCAGAACTGACTCTCTTTCCCACGCTCCGTGTCTTGGAGGGCTTTTACCCCACACTATCTTGACATTGAAAACCTTATGAATACCAGAGAAGCACTGACAATAGTGTTTTGCCTGTTGTATGTAGGGTCGCTATGAATTGGATACTGAGTCCACGGCACTTAACAACAACAACAATCTTGACAGGGAACCTACAATGTCACTGAGCTACCCAGGAGGCCAGAAAACAAAGAATTATCACCCATGGAGGGCCTGGAGGTGACCTGCCACAGCCCCAGAGTGCTATACACCTGAAGTGGGCAGTTGCAGTGAGGGGGGAGATAGGACGCTGACACACTAAGAGATTTAGGCAGCAAAAGGCTTGGGAAAATTGCTCAGAAGCAAGCCTCACCCATTGGGGAGAGGAGAGGATTCCATCTTCTAAGTGGAACTACAGAGACTGTCAACTCTGAGCCGTTGTCAGATAAAAAGACTCCATCCTCAACTGACCACTGCCTCTACCTAATAGACTCCATCATTAGAGGCCACAAAAAGAAGCCCCTTGAGTACCTTTCCTCCTCCTTTTTATTTTTTAATCTTTTTTTCTTCCTACTGTTCTGGGGTAATTGCTGTGCCAAGGTGTGGTTATCTCTAGCCTTTTTTTACTTTTACTTGGGGACGGGATAACATTGAATTGCACAGGCTCCCTCTGGCCTGGGGCTCAATATCCTCCTGCCTCAGCTCCCAGAGACACTGGAGTTTCAGGGGAACCAGTTGGTGCCTGACTCTTTTTTTTCTTCTTTTATTATATTTTTCATCTTTTCATTCTTAATGTTTACTTCTTCATTTTCCTTTTTTCTAAGGTAATTTTTATCTTTTTTAGCTTTTTTCTGTCTTTTTAGGCCTACCTGCACTTTTCTGTATCTCTCTTTTTTAAGTTATCATACTTTAAATCCTTTAGGCTTACTAGTTCTTATGGCTCTGCTTATGTTTACCTAATTCTGTTTACGTCTTTTTCTTTATTGTGCAATCATTTCTTTTGATCTTTAGCTCCTTCCCCTCCCTCTTCCTAACATTCATTTCCTTTCTAGATCACCTTTTTCCTTTCTTTTACTTCACTCTTGGGCATCATCCTGTCTCCCCTTCTTACTTCAGGCAAATACTATTTATACCTTCACCTTGAGTATTTTGTAACCTCCTCACTTACTCAATATTATTATTGCCATTCTCTGTTTTATGGGCATTAGTGGTGCAGTAGTTGGCATTAAGTGATTTTAAGTGTATTTCTATATCTGATTTGGTCAGGTTTTATACTTGTTGTAGTGGTTTGTCATCCTCTCTGGAAGTGCCACTGGAGATTGTGATCTCAAGAGAAAGCGCCTCACTAAGAAGACCCCCAAATAAACTTTGAAGTTATATCCTCTTCTAGAGATGCACAAATCACAAATCAGAAACATAAGAAACATGAAAAAACAAGGCAACACATCTCCTCCAAAAGACCATGATTCTTTAACCATTGAATCCAAAGATACTGAAACAGTTGAAATGTCAGACAAAGAATTTAAAAGTTTACTTGTAAAAACGATCAACCACTTCAAAGAGGACACAAGTAAATTAACTAGGTAAGGAAATCAATACAAGACCTAGGTCATAAAGTCACCAAGGTAGAAGACAAAGTCAGCAAAATGGATAGAAATTTAGCAAGGAAATTGAGATTTAAAGAAAAACAAACAAACAGAAATGTCAGAAATGAAGAACTCAATAAGCCAAATAAAAAATACAATAAAAAGCATCACCAGTAGATTGGATGAAGCAGAAGACAGAATACCAAGAATGAAAGATAAGGTTGAGGAAATACTACATTCAGATATCAACAAAGAAAAATAAATTAAAAGTTAATGACCACAACTTGCAAGGAATTTGGGACATAATCAAGAGACCAAACCTACGAATGCATAAGGGTAGACGATGGAGCTGAGATAAAAACTAAAGGTGAAGGAAACTTATTTAGAAAAATTATAGCAAAAAATTTTTCTAAATCTAGGGAAAGAAATGGACATCACATTACAAGGGGCATTTAGAACACTAAACAGATATGACCAAAAAAGAACTTCCCCACTACCCATAATAATTACAATGCCAAGATTACAGAACAAAGGAAGCTATATTAAAAGCTGCAAGAGAAAAACACCAACACACTTATAAAGGAAAACCAATCAGAATTACATCAAATCTCTCAGCACATATTCTAAATTTTAAGAAAGGATGGAAAGATATATTTCAAGCACTGAAAATAAATAATTGCCAAAAAAGATTATTATATCCACTAAAGTTATCATTTAAAATTGATGGAGAAATACAGACATTCCAAGACATGCACACACTATAGCAATACATAACCACCAAGCCAAAGCACCTCAAAAAACAACCAGTAAACCTCTCTCATTAATAACCTTAAATATAAATGGTCTTAACACTCCAATTAAAAGACACAGATTAGCTGACTGGATTAAGAAACAAGATACAATAATTTATTGTCTGCAAGAAGCACATCTCACTGGCAAGGACACGCATAGACTGAAAGTGAGACAATGGAAATTGATATACCAAGCAACTGGAAGCCAAAAAAAGGAGTAGCCATACTTGTATCAGACAAAGTAGACATCAAGTCAAAACTAGTCCAAAGAGACAAACAAGGTCACTACATAGTAATAAAGGGAACAATTAACCAAGAAGGTATAAGAATTGTAAATATATATGCACTGAGCATATTAATTAAGAAAGCACTACTGGATTTAAAGGGACACTAAATACAATAGTAGTGGGTAACTTTAATTCACCATGCTCATCAATAGAACATGCAGGCAAAAAAGTTAGCAGAGAAATCTCAATGTTAAACACTACAATAGATCAAATAGACTTAATAGATATCTACAGAATATTCCACCTAAAAGCTACAGAATACTCATTCTTCTCAGCAGCCCATGGAACTTTCTCTAAAGTAGATCACATTTAAGGCTATAAATCAAGTCTTAATAAATACAGAAAAATTAAAATAATTTCATGTTTCTTATCAGACCACAATGGAATAAAACTAGAAATAAACAGTAAGAGAAATTATAGAAACTAGACGAATACATGGAGAATGAAAAATATATTCTTATATGATCAATAGGCACTTGAAGAAATCTGAGAGGAAATTTTTAAAAATCTTAGAATCAAATGAAAATGTAAACATAACCTACTTGAACGTCTGTGATTCAGTAAAGGCAGTTCCAAGTGGGAAATTTTTAGTGATGAGTGCCTACATTAAAAAAATTAGAGTAGCTCATACAATTAACTTAAGCTCCTAGAAAAAGAAGAACAAACAAAACCCCAAATCAATAGATGTGAAGAAATAATAAAGATCAGAGCAGAAATTAATGAAATGGAGACTAAAACAACAATAAAAAGAATGGATGAAACAAAGAGCTGGTTCTTTGAAAACATAAACAAGAATGACAAATGCTTAGCCAAACTAAGCAAAGGAAAAAGAGAAGATTCAAATTAACAAAATTAGAGATGAAAAGGAATATTACAACAGATACCAATGAAATTCAGAAAATCATTCGGGAATACTTTGAAAATTTATATTCCCCAAAACTGGAAAACTTAAGCAAGATGAATAAATTCCTAGACACATATGATCTGCCAAAATTAAGTCAAGAGGACATAAACAACCTAAACAGACCTGTACTGAGGAGTGAGAACAAAGCAGTAATAGAGTCTTCCAACAAAGAAAAGCCCAGACCAAATAGATTCATTGCTGAATTCTACAACACTTTTAAAGAAGAATTAACACCAATGCTCCTCAAATTTTCCACAAAATACAAATGGAAGGAACACTACCATACTCCTTCTACGAAGCCAGTATTACCTTGATAGGAAAACAAGATAAGGGTACATCAAAAAAGGAAAATTACAGACCAATTTCTGTGATGAACCTAGATGCAAAAGTCCTTAATAAAATACTTGAAAATAGGTTTCAACAATACTTTTAAAAGATCATACACTATGATCAAGTGGGTTTCATTCAGAGATGCAAGCCTGGTTCAGCATATGCAAGACAATAAATGTGATATAGCAGATAAACACTCAGACACAGAATCACATAATCCTATCAGTAGAGGCAGAAAAGGCTTTCAATGAAGTTCAACATGCTTTTATGATAAAAGCCTTGAAGAAATTAGGAATTCAAGGAACATACCTCAACATAATAAAGGTAATATATAAAAATGCAACAGCCAACATCATACTAAGTGGGGAAAAACTGAAAGTATTTCTTCTAAAATCAGGAACAAGACAAGGGTGTCCACTATTTCCCCTGCCATTCAATGTAGTAATTGAATTATTAGTCACAGTAGTAAGACAAGAGGAAGAAATAAAATGGATCCACATAGGAAAAGAAAAGGTTAAATTATCCCTTTTTGCAGTCAACATGATTCTATACTTAAAAGACCCTAAAGACCCCACCAGAAAACTCTTAGAGATGGCAAACAATTTCAGCAAAGGAGATGGAAACACAAAATTAATGTACAAAACATCAGTAGCTTTTCTTTTCTTTTCCTTTTTTTTTTTTTTGCAGTACTGGGGGGTGAACCCAGGGCCTTGTGCTTGCATGCTCTGCAAGTGCTGGACCACTAAGCTGCACCCCCAGCCCATTTTTTGACTTTTTGAGACAGGGTCTCGCTAAGTTACGCAGACTGCCTCTGGTCTGGAACTTGTGACCCTCCTGCCTCCACCTCCTGAGCCACTGGGATTACAGGCGTGCACCACTGCACCCAGCTAGTAGCTTTTCTTTACACCAACAATGACCAGGTAGAGAAAGAAACGAGGAAAATAATCACATTCACAATAGATTCAAAACAAAGAAAATATCTGAAAATAAACCTAACTAAGGAGGTAGAAGACCTCTACATTGAAAACTCTAAGACACTAAGGAAAGAGATTGAAGAAGACACCAGAAGGTGGAAAGATCTCCTATGCCCATGGGTTGGAAAAATTAATATTATGAAAATGGCTATATTATAGAAAGCAATCTACAGATTTCATGCAATCCCCATCAAAATTCAAATGACATTCTTCATAGAAATAGAGAAAACAATCTTCAAATTCATATGGAAACACAAACGGCTGTGAATCACTAATGCGATCATGAGCAGAAAGAACAATGAAGCAGACATCGGAATTCCTGATTTCAAATTATAATACTAAGTTATAATAATAAAACTGCATAGTACTAGCACAAAAATAGACATGTAGACCAATGGAATAGAATAGAGGATGCTGAAATAAACTCATGCAGCTACAGTTACCTGATATTTAACAAAGATGCCAAAAATATAAGACAGAGAAAAGACACCCTTTTCTACAAATGGTGCTGGGAGAACTGAATATCCTTTCCTAAAAGACTGAAACTAGATCTCTCTCTCTCACTTTGTACAAAAATCAGTTCAAAATGCATGAAAGACCTTAATTTAAAATCTGAAACTTTGTAACTGCTAAGGGAAACACAGGGAAAACACGTCAAGATTTAGGCATAAGCAAGGACTTTATGAATAGGACCCCCAAAGTACAAGAAACTATAGCAAGGATTGACAAATGGGATTGCATACAATTAAAAAGCTTTTACACCACAAAGTACACAATTATCAGGGTGAAGGGACAGCCAATAGAATGGGAGAAAATCTTTGCCAGCTATACATCAGACAGGGGATTAAAATCTAGAATATATAAAGATCTCAAAAATTAAGCACCAATAAAGCAAAGAATCCAATCAAAAAATGGACAAAAGAACTGAATAGAGACTTCTCAAAAGAAGAAATACAAATTGCCAACAATCATATGAAAAAATGTTCAACATCCTTAGTGATCAGAGAAATACAAATCAAAAGTACACTGAAACCATCTCACTCCAGTGAAAATGGCTACCATCAACAAAATAAACAACAACAAATGCTGGTGAGGATTTGAGGGGAAAGGAACCCTTATTTGCTGCTGATCGGAATGCAGATAGGTGGAGCCATTATGGAAATCAGAATGGAGGTTCCTCAAATAACTAAAAATAGAACTAACATATGACCTGGCTATCTCACTCTTGAGTATATATCCCAAGGATTATATAAGTCAGTATACCACAGAAATACCTGCTCATCCATGTTTATTGTGGTATTTTTCACAGTAGCCTGATATGGAATCAATCTAGGTGTCCATCAACAGATGAGTTGATAGGAAATTGTGGTACATAAAATAAGGGAGAGAAGAAAAGAATTGAGGCTTTTGAATTATGGTGCTAGAGATGAATATTGAATATACCTTGGATTGCCAAAAGAACCAACAGATCTGTCCTAGAAGAAGTGCAACCAGAGTGCTCCCTGGAAGCAAGGATGGCTAGACTGTGTCTTACATATTTTGTACATGTTGTCAGGAAGACCCAATCCCTAGAGAAAGACATTATGTTCGGGAGAGTGGCAGGTCAACAACAACAAAAAAGGATGACCCTCAACTAGATGGATGTCTGCAATAATGGGCTTAAACATAAAAAAGATGTACACCTGGCACACAATCAGGGAGCGTTTTTGTTCTGTTCCACACAGGGTCACTATGAGTCAGACCTGACTCAATGGCACCTAACAACAACAACATACACCATGGAGTTTTATTCAGCCATAAATAAGGACAAAACTATGGCATTTGCTAGAAAATGGATAGAACTAGAGATCATCATTTGAAGTGAAATAAGCCAGACTCAGAAACATAAACATCTCATGCTTTCTCTCATATGTGGATGTTAGACTTTAATATATATTCATTATTGAAACATATAGGTGGTGAAAGTAGAAGGGGCCTAAGTAGGGAAAGATAATGGACTAATTAAAAGGGGAAGGGGTCAAGAAGAAAGGGTGATGGGAGAAAAGGAAATATCATGTATGTTGCTCTTACTGGAAAATCAGGATATAGCTAGGTAGGTAGGTAGGTAGGTAGGTAGGTAGATAGATAGATAGATGTGCTCACAAAAAAGACATGCAAGTAGAAGGGAGACTATTGGTGGGGAGGGAGGGGATGGGGAAAGGCAGTCATGAGAGGATAAGGGGGAAATGAACATGAACAATGTACAATGAAATGCATATATGGCAATGTCATAATGAGATCCATTAAATTGTACACTAAAAATAATCCATAAAAATTTCAAAAAATTAAAATGGCCTGATCTACAAAAAAGAGAAAAAACATCACAAACTCCAGCTTATGACATTTCCAGATTTCATTTTATGAAATGTAAACAATCATCAAAAAAATTCTGAGGTAATGATCTATTCCAATTCCATTATCACATATACATATAAACATGTACAACTGTAAATAATACATATCATCTGAGATCCTTTTGTACATAGCACAAAGTTGTAGAACAATTATTCTGACACGTTTTTCATGACATTAAAAAGTTTATGCAAACTTCTTTATAGCTTTATAATACCCCATCATATAAATTTACCTACTTAACTAAATAACAACTCATTTTATTTTGTTCATATTATCATTGTGGAGATTCTTTCTCCATAAACCTCTGTGCATAACTGCAATTATTTCCTTATTGTATAGGATTAGAAATAAAATTACTAGGTCAAAAGTGTATGAATAATTTAAGGCTGCTATTTAACAATATCAAAATCAAAATCGTTCCAGAAGGTTTTTTTTTTTTTGCAGCACTAACAATGCAGAGGGGCTGGGATTTACCTCAGTAGGCAGAGTGGGTTTCATTCCTAGCATGGCAAAAATGTGGGAAGGACACGGCAATCCACTCTCAAAGCAATCCTGAAACAATCAGCTATTGAAAACCTATGAGCGTCGCTATGAGTTGGACACAACTTGATGGCACCTGACAACAACAATGCAGAATGGCCTGCAGCGGTGGCATCCGATCCTGCCAGATCATGGAAGCTAAGCAGGTTTGGGTTTGGTGAGTACTTGGATGGGAGACTGCCTGGAAACACCAGGTACTGTAGGCTTGGGAGAAGGACCTAACAACCCACTCCCAGAAAACAATCAGCCATTGAAAATCCTATAAATAGCAGAGAAGCACTAACAATAGTGTTTTGCCTGTTGTACATAGGGTTGCTATGAGTCAGAGACTGACTGGATGGCACCTAACAACAAGAATGCAAAGGAGTTCTTGTGTGCTTCTGAAGAACATTTGCCTTAAAAATATCTTTTCCAGTTTGAAAGACAAAATGATATTTGCTTTAAATTTTATTTTAATATTAATAAATGAGAAATACTCTTAGTGTTTATTAGTCATTTGTATTTCTGCTGTGTGGGTATAGCTCAGTTGGCAGAGTTGGTAGAGTGCCACTGTGTACTCTCTGAGGCCCTGAGTTCTATTCCCAGCACCAAAAAAAAAAACAAAACAAAACAAACAAACAAACAAAAAAAAAAAAACGGAGAAGGATGTAGCATCCCACTCCCAAAACAATCCCAAAATAATCAGTTATTGAAAACTCTATGAGGGTCACTATGAGTTGGACACGACTTGACGGCACCTAACAACAATTTCTGCTGTTAAAGTTCTTTGTACATTGAGGATATTAACATTACATTTGTCACACTTATTGCAAATTTTTTTTAGTTGGTGGCTTACATCTTAAGTATTATTTATAAATTCTTGATCTGGGGAAAATGTAAACCATTACTTTCTTTTCCACTGTTATTTCTCCTTTTAATGATAGGGATGACCTTTGCTATACTGAAAACAAATAGTCTGTTTTTGGAAATTAATTCAGAAAGTATATTTAGGGTCTAAAAATATCTATGTTTTCTTAGTAATTTATCATTTAAGACTGCATTAACTAGACATTTCTTTTTCTGTATGCAATTTTTTATTGGAAACTTTTAATGTACAACTTAATGTGTTTCATTCTGACATGGTTTTCATTGTGACATTTCCATACATGCGTTTTATTGTACATTGCACAGATAAGTTCCCCCTTACCCTCTTGTGCACCTCCTTCCCCCATCCCACCCCCCCACCAAAGGCCTCTCTTTCACTTGCATATCTTTTTGTGGGAATATTTTCTATATATCCTTGGATCCCAATTATGTTTAAGGCCGAAACTTTTTCTGTAGTGATCTATCTTTTTACATTG
>VMDO01030999.1:0-20605 GCA_007922755.1 Pedetes capensis
TTTGGAGCTGGAGTGGGCGCTGAAGGGACCTCTCTCCTGCTTGCCTATTGGGGTATATGATCTTGGCACCCAGCTCGTACAGAAGTTTGAGCCACATCATGTGAGCTGCTTTGGAGGGGCCATGGCTGGCGCATTGCACCTCAGCACTTCCTGGTCCACCTGTTAGAAATGACTTTTGTTCTCTGTTGGCCTTGCCAATCCCCTGCAGGGCAGGGGGACTCCCTTGCGAAAGACCCGGTTCTGCAGAAGTTGGTCCAGGTTGAGGTGGCTGCTTGCCACACTTGGCTGTGCAGAAGACTCCCCCATGGAGCCGGCTAAGCCATGGGTCTGACTTAGCAAGTCTGGGGTGTCACCTTAGAGTCTGCCTTTTTAAGTAGCTCTGCAGGGGGCCAGTGATGCTGGCCCTCAGACCACCTTTTCAGGATGGAGGTTTTCAAACAGCAAGTGGAGGAAATGTCTCCAAGGGATGTTCCGTTTCCATTGCCCACAGGATGCAAAAGCTGTGGCCTGGAGCTTCCTCTGTGTTCCTTGTTATTACTTCTCAGGTGCTCAGCTAAAATGGGGACAGGCTTAGAAGAGTGTTTTCCTATCCCACTAGCCGCCAGGAACACCCACGAGCGCCCTCCTGGTCACCAGCCCACAAAATCCACCTTGACTTTGACCTCTTGGCAAAGGAGGATTGTTTGCTTTTTTCTGCGGCTGTCAAGAAGTACCTTCTGCAGCTAGGGGAAAAAGGTGTTTTGCGTTATGACCTGTCTTGAATGATGAGTACTAAGAGGATAATATCTCTGTGCCTGTCTTTGTAAATGTTTCAAAGTTTATCCACAAGCAGTTAGAAATAGGTGATTGCTATAGTGATCTAGATGTATCAGTGTACAAACATGCACAAACCACTCGGTTGAGGGATTAAAATAATTTTTAAGTTCATTTCTCCTAAAATAATTTTTTAAATAATTTAAAATATTTTATTTATTTATTTATTTTTTTGCAGCACCTGGTGTTGAACCCAGGGCCTCGCGCTTGCATGCTTTGCAAGTGCTGGACCACTGAGCTGCACCCCTAGCCCATTTTTTTTTTTTTTTTTTTTTTTTTTTTTTTTTTTTTTTTTTTTTTTTTTTTTTTTTTACTTTTTGAGACAGGGTCTTGCTAAGTTATGCAGACTGCCTCTGGTCTTGAACTTGCGATCCTCCTGCCTCCTCCTCCCAAACTGCTGGGATTACAGACATGTGCCACCATGCCTGGGTCAACTTAAAATAATTTAAAAAAATAATTTAAAAATCATTTTTCTCACAGTTGGTGCACTGACCACCCCAAGTTCTGTTTAGACTTTGGGGACCACCATCTGAATCCACACAGCCTGTTTACCTCAGAGGTTTCCTAGCACAGGGCCTAAGCCATGGCACACCTGGGCCCATAGCCTCTCCTGGGATTGAACTTGGCTGTGTTTCTTGAGCCCCTGGGGCTGGGGTCCGTCCACCTTCTGCCGTGGTTTCCTCCAGGGTGGATGGAGGCAGCGTCTTCAGCTCTGGGTCCACAGGCCTAAGGCTTCTGGCTCCTCGGCTCCAGGCTTGGCAGAGCTGGGCCTGGTGGGGTCAGGTCCAGAACTGCGGGTGCTGGAAGGCCGAGGGGAGATGAATGAGGCCTTTGAGCCACTGTTTGTGCACCAGGACGCAGCGCTGTCCAGCCAGTGGGTTTCTCTGCCTTGGAACTTTCCACTGGGTGGGGGCCGAGTGCTGTCATTTCAGAGCCAGGGTTTCAAATGTACTAAAGTCTGCAGGAGGTCCTGGGGGGCCAGAGAAGAGGGAGGGGTACTCGCCTTTCTTTTCTTGGTGCCCAGTGGCATCACTTGAGCTTCCGCAGCAGCGTGCTGAGTTGGCCAGGGCAAATGCCATTCATGGGTCTCTTTCCTTGTCCTTGCCAACCGTCCTGTCCAGGTAAGCTGGCTGCTTCTGATGCAGCAGGTATTTATCAGGGGCCACAAAGGCCTATTTCACAGGGATGCCAACTGTGGAAAAGCGTCACCCCTGCTGTCCCACAGCTGCAGATGTGAGAGAGGCCGGGCCACACAGAGAGCAGCAAAGATGCCCGAGGGTGGGGAGGAGAAGCTGTCACTGGGCAGGCCCTAGAGGATGCTCTGGGCTCTGACGGCTGGAGCCAGGGAAGAAAGGTGTTGTGGGAGGGAAGCTCACCAACATGGACATGGGGGCTGGAGCGGTGGGGCCCATTGAAGGTGTCATGAGGAGCTCAGTTGAGCTGGAGCCTGGCGTCTGTGTGGGTGCAATGTGGATGTGGGTTTGAAGAGTCGGCGGGGGCATGGAAGGTCAGTGGGGGTGAATGCACTCTTTGGCAGGCCAGGGACTGCCATGGTACGTGATGAGGGTGTGCCTGGGCGTTGGATGGAAGAGCTTTAAAAGGGAATCTGAGCTGGTCACCTGCATTGGGAAGAGGCTGAGAACAAGCGACAGGCAAGGGCAGGGGGAATGGGCAGACTGTGGGGAAAGCGGCCCCTGAGGCCCCTCCCTCCACACCACACCATCCACGTTCTTTGGGCTGCTTCTCTTGGAACTACTTCTTTTGGGAGGGCTGCCTGGCCTCTCTCCAGGTGTGCCCTTGTCTCCTTTCAGAATCAGATGCCTTTTTTTTTTTTTTTTTTTGTAGTACTTGGGGGCTGAACCCAGCACTTTGCACATCGTAAATGCTCTACCTCTGGGCTACACCCCCAGCCCCTTTTCAATTTTTTTAATCTTGAGTTAGGGTCTCACTGAGTTACAGGCTTCCTCTGGCCTCAGTCTCACAATCATCCTGCCTCCACCTCCTGAGTCCCTAGGCTGACAGGCTTGTGCCACCATGCTCAGAGGAGTTAGATGGCTTTCGATGCCTAGGGTGTTGAGGACTCTTGGGTTGGTGGGGCAGAAGGGGCATCCCACCAACCCAGATGGGGGTCAACTCACGCAAGGCAGTTAGGACACATGAGGACATGCACATGTCACCCAAAGGGACCTCTGCTGGCTGACCCTTTTGCTCTTCTTCACACAGCTGTATCCAGCATGCTCCAAGGCCAGAGCTCCGTGTCTCAGGCCCTGCTGGGGACCTTCTTCACCTGGGCGATGACGGCAGCTGGGGCAGCTCTTGTGTTCATATTCTCTAGTGGACAGGTGAGTCACCTTGTTTCAGTGCTAGAAGTTTGTGAGGACTCTGGTAGCAAGCTCTGAACCCCCCCCCACCCCCACCCCCAACAGGCTGGCAGCTCTTTGATGCCCCTGGGCACACCTGCAGGTGGTAGGTGGTGAGATTCCTTCCCCCTATCTTGTTTTCTCCCTACCAGGCCAGGAGAGCAGGGGCCTTCTTGCTCCCCACACAGCGCATCGTCTCCTCCCCAACTCCTGCCTGACAACCTACTCAAAGGGTACGGGAGCAAGTACGCTCCTTCACCCCGCTGCCTGATGTCTAGCTTCCGCCTCATTTCTTTCAGACCTGGAGCGGGCAGCTCTCTGTGAGGCCCAAGAGGAAGAACAGGTTCCAGGTGGCCTTGGCCTCCGTGGTGGCATGAGTGAGATGGGATGATTGAAAAGACATGGGGGCAAGAAGGGATCAGCTTCCCTTCTCTTTACCCCAGCCCCAGGGCTTTGCATCCCTCCCCTCTGCATCCCCCTGCACACTCCGCACCTGCCCACCCTGCCCTGGTGCATCCTGTACCCCCGGATCCTACTTATCATCCCCAGGACCCTCACTCTCAGGCCTCCCACCCTGGCCCCACATACTCCCACGCACCTCTATATCTTGAAAATCTCCCCCTCCTCCACATGCTGCATCCTGACATCCCTCCTATGACAGTCTACACCCTCCCCACACCCCTGCACCCCCACCCCCACCTCCTTCCTATGCCGGAAATTCTAAGGCTTCTCCAGCCCTGAGCTCCCTCGGGCCCCACTCCTAGAGCCATGGACAGCTGTCTCGAGGCATGTAGTCCCTGCATTGTTCAGCCAGCAGCTAGAGATCGTCAGGATGGTGTGTGGATAAGTGACTTCGATCTATTTAAACGTGTTGTGAGATGGACCTGGAAAGGACAGCACATGTAGGAAGGTGGCACATCAAGCACTTTGTGTTAGAGACAAGGACAGGTACTGGCCTCAGCCAAAAGCTTCTGCCTCCCACCTCCTCCCCTCCTGGGGAAGGCTGGAGCTCACCCACTGACTGGACATTTGGGGCTCAAACTACTCAACTTAGAATTACAGGGTACCCAGGATGCCAGTGTACAAGACACCTAGAGGTGTCAAATTTGCAGAGGTAGAAAGCAGAGTGGCAGTCGCCAGGGGCTGGGAGGAGGAGAGGATGCAGAGTTATTGTTGAAAGGGAGTAGAGAAGAGTTGTATGCATGGATAGCTCATCTTATGGAGCTGTATATATGTAGTGTGCCTGGGTGTGTGGGTGTCCGTGTGCTTGTTTCCTCATTGCCATATGGTATTCTGTTGTACGACTGTGTCCTAATTGGTGTATCCATTCTACTCTCAGTGGGAATTTGGGCAGTTTCTAGTTTCAGCCTCTTACAAACAGTCCTTCTCTGAACACTTTTGTACATGTGTTTGGTGACTGTGCATTTCCGTTAGTCATTACTCAACAGTGGCCTGCATGGTAGACATTTCTCATTGGTGCCACCAAATAGTTTTGCACTGTGATTCTGCCAATTTGCATCCCCACCTGCGTGAGGGATTTGGCTGTTCCACCTGCACCTCGCCAACCCCTGATAAGGCCCATCTTTCACGTCAGCTGCTTACTAAAGGCTCATGGTTGTAACTCACAGGAGGGAACTGAGTAAGAGACAACAGTGGGCCCCTGATCCCACACACCCCCTGAAAGGATGCTTCTGATTGACTCTGGGAGGGCTGGAGGGTTTAAGAGTTCCTTTCCTCTGGTTCTTGGCCATTTTATAAACTCGAGTTTGCTCAGGAGCCAGTCAGTGGCTCTTGAGGGCTTTATGGGTTTTTTTTTAGCCCAGGACACAGCATCTTCTTCTCCCTTAGAAACTGACACATCTTGTTTTTGTTTTCAGAGGCGGATCTTAGATGGAAGTCTTGGCTTTGCTGCAGGGGTAAGTGGCATGTGGTGGGATAAATGTCAGTGGAGACATGATTATTTTGACTATTCTCTGTGAAGAGCTATTGTTTGTTAGTCTTGTCTCACATACCCTAGACACATTTGGGTTCTTTAAGTGTTAATGGCCCTCTTTCATCGCCAGCTTTGTAATTTTGCAGCTTATCAGAATAGCCTTCCCTTTCTTTAAACAGCAAAGTAGGCTTGTGTGGCAGCTGTCTGAAGACTTGGAAAATAAGATGATACTTAGGAAGGTTCTAACCTGATGCCTAATTATCGCTGATTAAATTTCCTCTCTTCTCCTTACCCCTTACAGGACTTTTAATTGTAGACATTTTTAAACATAAAAGAAATAGAATCCTAAGATACTTCCCAAGTACCTATCACATGGCTTCAACCATGATTGGTATTTTGCTAATCTCATGTCATCTGTCTTCCTCCAACTCTTGGAAGGTTAAAATAGTTTGTACAAGCAAATCCCAGCCATCATGTAATTTCACCTGTAAATTTGGTAACATCTCTGACTGAATGACTTTTTTAAAAAAACATAATCACCACACTTTTATCACATACACCGAAGTTAACAGTAATTCCTTACAGCCTAACATCCAATCCATATTAAAATTTCCTCTATCTTTTCAAATGAGTCTTCTAAGACACTTTGCTGAAAGTGGGATCCAAACAAGATTTTTATGTTACATTTGTTTTATCTTTTAAGTCTCATGTTTCTTTTATGCTTCAATAGTCCTTTTTTTTTTTTTCAAGCTAGTAATTTATTGGGGAAACTGGGTCATTTGTCTCTAGAATGTTCTAAACTCTGACTGGCTGATTGCTTCTTTGGGGTGCTGTAAATGTGTTCCTCAGTCCTGTCTCCTGTGAACTGGGAGTTAGAAATAAGGCTGGATTAATTCCAATTTTGCTGTTTTTTTTTTTTTTTAATAGTACTTGAGGGTTGAACCCAGGGCTTGCACAAACTTTGCAAATGCTCCCAGGCGGCACACCCAACCCATTTTTTAATTTTTTATTTTGGGTCAGGGTTTCTCTAAATTATGCAGGCTGCCTCTGGTCTTGAACTTGCCATCCTCCTGCCTCTGCCTCCTGAGTTGCAGAGATTATAGGCAGGCGTGCACCACCATATTGGACGTAAGTCAGATTTTGCTTCTCAGGGCGTGGATAATTCGTGACGGTGGCGTGTAGTCTAATTGCATCAGACACATCAGGAGGTGCATACCGTGTGCTTCTCCTCTTCGTTGATTGGGACTTGCTTCCTTTCTGCTATTTCCTGGGATCTGGAAAAACTTGTGTTGGAGTGGGACATCCTTGAGGTCATCTAGGTGAGCAACTGTGAGACCTAGAACATGGAGGCTTCCCAAGCTGTACCCATGTGTGCTGAGAATATTAACAGAGTTCGTTTCTGGGTTCTCAGTTTACATATGCTCCCTTTCCCTAAAACCATTCCACCTGAGAACACTCGGGAGGCTGGCTCACCTTTCCCACCTTCCCTCACGCAGGTGCCCTTTCTTTATCTAGAAAGAGAAAGACATGCCCTTGCCTGATTACCGTGCCTCGAGGCAGTGAAACCTCCAGGCATAATCAGAGGAGCCTTTGGAGTACTGGTGATGGTGTGGAGAAGAGAAGAACCCCAACCACTAGTCACTGGCCCCAAATTCTTCAGCAGTTCAGACTCTGAAGCCAAATCTAATTTAATTGTCTGTGGAGAGATCCTTAAAAATAGTTTTCCATGTTTGACTACTCCAGGCTTTGGGGCCTATAACTTAGCAAGACCACTCCCCTAACCCCCTCCTGTGTCTGTCAGCTTGTTGTGCTGTGGGGGCTTGTGTGTTGCTATGATGCTGAAAGCCATGACACTGGTATTACAGATACCAACAGGGCCACCATGGTGGAGAAGTTTCAGCTGAGCTTCCAGCCTAAGACAGGCTAGGGAGAAGGACCCTGCAGCCCACTTCTGAAACAATTGTTGTTGTTGTTGTTAGGTGCCATCAAGTCGGTATCTGACTCATAGAGACCCTCATAGGGTTTTCAATGGCTGACTGTTTCGGGATTGCCGTGGGAGTGGATTGCCAGTCCCTTCTCCCATTTTTGCGGTGCTGGGAATTGAACTCAGGACCTCAGAGACTACAGCACAGCACTCTACCCACTGAGCTAAATCCCAGCTCTGAAACAGTTAGCCATTGAAAACCCTATGGATAGCAGAGAAGCTTAGTGTCAAGCATAGTGTCAGAAAATGAGTCCCCTAGGCTGGAAGGCATTCAAGAAATGGCTAGGGAAGAGTTGCCTCCTCAAAGTAGTAGTAGTTGTTGTTAGGTGCTGGCAAGTTGGGTCCAACTCACAGAGACCCAATGTGCAAAAGATTCATAAGGTTAAGTGAGAAACAGAGACTGGCAGTAAATGGCAATGAAGGGGACTAAAGAGACCCCAAGATGATTTTGGCTTTTATTCTGTAAACTTCCATCTCTCCACAATCATGGAGTTCTAGTCAGTCCTTCAGTCTTCGGGTTCCTTGACAGAGAAGTAGCTTCTTCAGAGAACTTCAGTTCACAGAAGTGTGATAAAGAAATAAATTACAGATTTTCCAGCATAAAAGATGAGTTACTTTAGGATAGATGTCTCAAATTGAAATCCAAGCCAAGGAGAAAAAAGAAATCATGTGGGTTTCTTGGTTTTTTGATGAAATGTTTCCTCACCATGCTGCTTTCTGCTTAGGTAGACTATAACACATAAACAGCAAAGTGCATAGAACAGAAGCACACTGCTTAGTGTATATATTATATTTTTAAGTGAATAATTTCTTTGAGAGCCTACTTGTTGTTAGGTGCCATTGAGTCAGTATCTGACTCATAATGACCCTCATAGGGTTTTCAATGGCTGACTGTTTCGGGATTGCCTTGGGAGTAGATTGCCAGGTACTTCTCCCATTTTTGCGGTGCTGGGAATTGAACTCGGGACCTCAGAGACTGCTGCGCAGCGCTCTACCAACTGAGCTAAATCCCAGCCCTGAGAGCCTACTGGATATATTTAAAAGACTGATGGAACAGCTTTTGTTTTATGTTGTTGTGTTTTTGCAGTGCTGAGGCTAGAACCCAGGACCATGCACATTCTAAGCAAGTGCTCTACCACTGAGTCATACCTCAGCCCTGATGAAACAGCTTTATTTAAACAAACCATTATCTTTTGCAGCTAGGAGATGAAAGCATTGTAGGTGTCAGCTTACAAATGAAGGAAGGGCTACCTAGTTTTTCAGCATCCCTATGGGGATTGATGGATACAAAATCTGAAGAATGGTGCTCTGCTCTGTCTTCTGCTTCTGATCAGGCCTTTGGATGTCTTATTCTAGAGCTTACTATTTTTATGTTAAAAGTTATTGCAAGAGTCCCATAGCAAAATACAAAAACTAAAATAAAACCAGAAAGGAAACAAACCAATAAAAAGAGATTGAGTGTAATAGTCTTCAGGACATATAAGAATACATTTTGGAACATTAAAACATGAACATTTAAGATGTAGTTTTTAAAAAATCATGCAGCCAGTATATTAGCATATTTAACTATGAGGATCTAAAAATGCTGTACTTCTGATTTTTAAAATAGTTTGTAGGAAAAAATAGATTCTAGAAGTTACACAACAGAAAATAAGTTATTTACTCTCTAGAATTGACCTTGAACATGAGTTAGGCACTCAAAGGCACTCCTGGCAAGTTCCAGAATACACAGTTGTTGTTGTTGTTAGGTGCCGTTGAGTTGGTTTCTGACTCATAGAGACCCTCCTATGACAGGAGAAACACTATTGTCAGTGCTTTTCTGCTATTCATAGGGTTTTCAATGGCTGATTTTTTTTAGGGAGTGGGTTGCCAGGTCCTTCTCCCAAGCCTACAGCACCTGGTGTTCCCAGGCAGTCTCCCATCCAAGTACTAACCAGGTTTGACTCTGCTTAGCTTCCGAGATCTGACAGGATCAGATGCCATGGTGTACGGCTGCAGGCAGAATACACAGAGAAAAGTAAAAATGTGATATGGGAGACAGTTGGGACTGAAATCCAGGAAATTTCAGTGGCATTGATCACTAGAAATGGCTTCTCATACATGCTTTAAACTAGGGAAAGATATGGCCCAAGTGACTCAAGCAGTAATAATTGTCTGGACTTGCCACGGAATAGTTTACATTTCATATAACTCATCTGTTGGCGGCGTCAGTGATTCTCAACTGAAGGCCCTCTTGCCCCCCCCAGGGGGCAATTGGCATGTGTGATTGTCTCAGCTGGTATCTAGTAGGTTGCAGCCAGAGATGCTCCTAAACATCCTACGATCACAGGACAGGATGTGTCATAACCACAAAGTACTTCAGCGTGTCAGTAGTGCCGAGGGTGAGATGCCCTGGTCCAGAATGTTTTGGTGGATCATCTGTAGTCAGAGTGGGATGTGTACAAGGCTTCCCCAACGCAGCCCTTAGGTGCTTTGAGTCAGTACCTTAAAAATAGTAAAAGTGGCCATGAGTCAGTTGGCTGGGCTCCCCTTGACCTCCCACAGACATCTGTATAGCACTTATAACATAATTTCCAGTCACTCATGCATATATTTGTGTATGGATTGTAAGTGCATTGCAGAACATGACATATTTATACAATATGGAATTGTTTGCCAAGATAAGTACTTCTGTAAGAGAGGTTTCTGGGACAAAGGACATGTGTATTTTAATTATGCTAACCAATGTATTTCACAGGAGATATATATTCACACATATATACATATATTACTTTTTTTCCTCTCCCTTTATTGGTAAATGTTGGTGGGGTACAGAGTAATACAGCATTGGCTTTTTCCATTATGCAACTATTATGTCACTTTTGGTTACACTTTTATCAACTTGCAAGGTTTATGGAGCCTTATGACTAATATGTAGTAAAACTCAAATGCATATTTGGGTTACAGTCCCTTATTTTTCCAATGTACTCCTAAAGTTGCACTGTTTACGTTGAGATTATCCTCTCCCCCTTTATCCCTCTACATTGATTCTCCTGCCCATCCCACCTTCTGTAATCTTTGCATCCCTTTGTTAGTTCCCTCCCTCCTTTCTAGTCTTTATACCTTCTTCAGAGGTTATATTTTTTTGTAATTGTCAGGACGTGTGAATCAGTTTTCCCTAAATGATCCCTCTTGGAATCTATTTGTTTATTTTTCTCCAGATTCCCTAAATCACTCTCCAAGCCCATTAGCGATCATTGTCTCCCTCCTTTGTACCTGTGTCTCACCTTGATTTTTGTCTGACTTGTGAATTTAATAGGGAGAACTACTAACACCAAAGAACAACAACAACAAGAACAAAAACAATAAAACTCAAACCCAACCCCAAAAAACGAAAAACGGGTAGTCGCCAGGCATGGTGGTGCATGCCTATAATCCCAGTGACTCCAGAGGAGGACACGAGAGGGTCACAAGTTCGAGGTCAGTGGCATCTTGTGTAATTTAGACCTTGTCTCAGAATAAAAAAGTAAAAAAATGGACATTTTTTACTGGAGATTTTAGACGACTGTATTAGCTAGTATTTATCAAGCCCTTCCTATGTTGAGGCTTCTCTGCCAGGTACTTTACCTAGATCATTTAATTTGATTTTCACAACAGTTCTATGAGGTATCTACTGGGTCCTATGATTCACTTCCACTTTGCAGACACAAAGGGTTTTAATAAATGGTTTGGGATTACATGGTGAACAGAGCTCGGTTTCAAACCTCCAGTTTGACTACAGAGCTCTCATCATTACACCACAATGCCTTGCCACTGATGTCTGGTCCAGCTGCTCCTATTTATGGACAAGCAATAAGTTTGGGGAGAACAATGACTTACTCTGAATAAAAAGTTGCTAGATAGTAGCAGAGCTAGGACTAAATGCAGATGAGAAGCCAGAGGCTACCAGTATTTCGCCGAGTGACCTTGATTAAGTTCATTGATCTTCGTGAAACTCAGTTGATGCTGCTGAGGACTGAGGACACTGGACTGGATAGTTCATTGGAGCTTCTTAGCTCTGCATGTTTAAAGGGACAAGTTGAAGCACAGGTTGGCGCATACCTTTTCATTGAAGGGCATGTGTGAAGTGTGTCTGTTAGGGTCTAGTTCATCTACTCAAGATATAACTCAATGGTAAACTTGAACATGTAATTAAGTACCTTTTCATGTGAAGGAGACAACAGCCATCGTCCCCAAAGAGATCTGGATGAATTTGGAGGGGTTGAAACATGGAAGACTGCTGTTTTGATTTTTCTTTTTGTTCTTGAATGGTGAGATTTGAACTAACTGGGTATCTCTACACCAATGCACATTCTCTCTCAAAGAAGAAGCCCTTGTAGGCAATAAATATAACTGTGAAACTGCAGAAGAGAAAGCCTACTGATTGAGAAATTTACTTCTAGGCATGAAAAAGCAATTGAGTGTCTATTATCCTATCCCACTGGGAGCTGGTTTCTTATGAAAGATCTGATTTTCTTGAAGTTGTGGCTGAGTCCACTTTTGTGTAGGAAGCAGCAAGTCATGTTTTCTCCAAAGAACTGGCTCTCTGTTGGAAGCTAATGAAGCTCTCCCATCATGCCTCTGAGGCTGGAGGGATGGCAGTGGTCTGCTCTTCCCCACTGCTGGGGAAGCTGGGTGGGACACGTGGACTTAACCCGTTGTATGCAGGGTTCAGGGAGGAGACTTCAGCCAGGGCCAGTGGAAAGGTTCTCTCTAGAGTAAATATGAGAGGCGGAAGGTCCAGGGGAGGAAGCAGCCATTGAAGTTTTAGAAATCTTAGCTTTTCTATTTTTGACACTCCAGACCCTGGACTGGGAAATACTTGCTACTCCCTATTTTTGTTCCCCTCATCTGAGAGGTAGGGAAGTTTGGGATGGAGATGCTTCATGGTATTGGAATGTGAGGTCTCTGGACCGTACTGAAGTGGGCTGCCCCATGGCCAAAATGTCACAAAACAGCGTGGTCGGAAGGAGAAGGCTCATGGGCTCTGGTGGGCATCCTGAGGCCACTGCTGTCTCTCTCTCTGAGCCATGATGCTCCTCCTCACCAGGCTTGGAGGAACTGAGGACTCCAAGGTGGTCTCCTAGGGATAAGGCAGAGAGTGAGTGCTTGGGCTGAGAGCCAGGCCCATCCCAGCATCACTCAGCCTGGACAGAGCACTTCAGAGGTTTAGGGGCAGGTGTCCAAGGGGGAGCTGGTATATTTAATTTGCTTTTTAAGAATTTGGGGAGCTGGGAAACCCCAAAGTCTCCTGGAGTCCATTCTCTATAGTTTTCTTGTTTTGTACTGAGATAATGGCCAGGGAGGTGATGTTTGTTTACCTCAGGGCTGAGGCTGCATATTAGGTGGGTATTCAGCAAAAAGGCAAGGAGGTGTATCTGCTTTGGCTTGTTTTCTGGTCAGCCTTCCACCACTGTAACGAAATACCTGAGGCAATTAACTTAGGAAGAGAAACGTTTATGTAGGCTCATGGTTTTGAAGGTTCTGGTGCATGGCCTCTCTGCCCCATTACTTTGGGTTCTGGCTAAGTAGCCCATCAGAGCAGGAGCGCATGGGGGAACAAAGCACTCATTCCATGAACCAGGAAGCAAAGAGGAAAGGAGAGGAGACTGGAGTTGCCTGAGCACCTTTGGGGACACACCCCCAGGTGCCTAAGGACCTCCCACAGTCCCCTTTCCTCCACTTTCAGAGGTTCCTGACCTCCCTGGGACCAAGCGGATAACACTCGGACCTCAGGGGATACTTGTCTGAACCACAACAGCTTGGTTGGCCTTTGAGCTTCCTGCCCCAGGCGTCCCACAGGCCAGGCCAGTGTGCTGGTGGGGCACGAGGAAGCCAAGGGGGCTCCTTCCCCAGCCTTGGGCTCAGCCTTGCTCCAGGGTGTATGGCGCTGTCCTTACTGGGCCCCTGCCTCATGAGTCACATTGCTTCCTGTACAGCAACGCTGCTGGACGTTGACACTCATTCCGAACTCTCGTGACCCATAGGCTGGGCATGATGCGGCATTTACATTTACTTCAAGATCTCAGAGACCTCTACCTTCTGACTTTCCTGTTTCCTGGAGCTGGACCTGGCTCCTGACCTCCAAGCAGGGTGATTTCTGTGGACTCACAGGCACACTGGCGCCAGCTCTGCCCCTCACCCTGCCCTCAGGCTGTATTACACATGCCTGCATGACAAAGGCCTTCCCGCCTAAGGGCTCCTGACTGCTGACCCAGAGCCTCAACCTGTTGCCCACAGAGGGAAGGAGAGCCATTCTCCTTGTTCTGATTGTGCTCTTCTGAAGCATGACATTGAAACAAATTTTCGGTGTGGTTATGAACAGTGTGGGAGAGGAGATGATCTACAGCATGTGCCCTCCATGGTGATGGGACGTTAGCAGCGTTTGTCTTGGTGAAAGAGCTCCTGGTGTTACCAGCAGAGCTGTGTGACCTGAGGGAGGCTGGGGCAGGCCTAACAGTGGCCTCCATTGCCCTGCCTCTCCTGCCCTCTCTCCCTCATTCCCTATGTCCCCATGTTCATCCTCAGGATTGAGGCAGCAACCCGCTGCTGGCGTCCCCTTCTCCCCTTCTCCCCTTTGGCCCTGCCTTGCTCTCTGCAGTCTCCTGGGACATGCATTCCGCCTTGTTTGGGGCAGCCTTCTCTGTCCTCAAGCTAGAGAATGTCAGGAGGCACTTAAGACATGAGCAGAAGGCTGAAAAGGCAGAGCGGGGCAAGCCACATTGATGGTCCAAATCCGCCCACTGCCTGCTTTTGTACATAAAGACTTGTTGGAATGCACTGTGTCCATTTGTTGGTCATGTAGTTGCTTTTGCACTACAACAGCAGCATCGAGTAGCTGCAATAGGACTCTGGCCCACAAAGCCGCAAATATTTGCTGTCTGGCCCTTTATAGAAAGAGTTTGCTGGCCCCTGATGAGGCTGGCTGTTCTGAGGCCCAGGGCCAGTGTGAGCAGCCTGAGCCAGAAAAGACAGGATCACAGCGTTGCACTGTTAGGGCCGGAATGTACTGGTAGGTCCTGGAATGTCCCATGCATGTCTGATGTAGGTGACTTCCTGGGGGTGAAATGGCTCTGTGGTGGACCCTTCCAAAAGGGGCCTGGCCTTGCATTCTGAACTTGAGGCTTCAGCTCCTCCTTTGCGGGAGCCCTTTGGATCCCCTACAGCGATGGCTTTACAGTGAAGTGTGATGAATTATGGGACCCTTTTGTGCCGTTCTCCATGTCACATAAGGCTCAGTATGTCAAGAGAAGGTCAAGGGTAAAGGTGTGCAATTTGAGATTGTGAAAGCACACGAGGTTTCCCAGCTCAGACCCAGCTCTATTTTGCACCAGTCCTGGTGTAGTGGAGGAAGCCAGCATGGCCCGATACCCTTGGCATTCCGTTCTAAGCAGCTCTCTGGCTCTGAGGATGCTCCTTTCACTCTGATTCAGTGGCCTCTACTTTGGCTGTATGTTGGAATCACCCAGAGAGCTTTTATCCCAGCCCCCAGTGTGCTGAGCACACCCCAGACTGAATGCATCAGAGTCTCTGGGTGTCAAGTTGTGGTTACAGGAGTGCAAATCCCCATCAGTAGTTTCCAGAGCTCCCCTGTGATTGCCCTGTGCAGCCAACACCCAGGGATGTCCTTCTAGTGGGGATTGTGCTCTGATGAAGGCCAGCTGGTGTTTGGAAAAAGCAGACTCCTGTTGTTGTTAGGTACCATCGAGTCGATGTCCGACTCATAGCGACCTGATGTACAACAGACAAAACACTATTGTCAGTGCTTCTCTGCTATTCATAGGGGTTTCAATGGCTGTTTTTTTGGGAGTGGGTTGCCAGGTCCTTCACCCAAGCCTACAGCACCTGGAGACCAGGAGGTCTCCCATCCAAGTACTAATCAGGCCTGACTCTGCTTAGCTTCCAAGATCTGACGGGATCGGACATGACAATGGTACGGCCACAGACAAGTCAATCCTTAGGGTTGGGGTAATGGTCCGAGGGGTGCTGACGTGGAGAATGGGGCCTGGGGATATCGGAGGGAGAATCCAGGAGGAGGTGCCTGCCTCTCTCTCCAGCTGCAGCTCCCGTGGAAATCCAGCCTGGACTTGCCTGTGGTTATCGCTCCCAAGACTGGGAACTGCCTGGAGAAGGGGGCAGTTGTCATGTTCTGTGCATTTCCAGTTGGTCAGGGAACGCTGGAGAGCCATAGCTGGGAACCCAGGCTCTTCCTCTGTGCTCCTTGGCTCCCACAAAAGAAAGACGGAAGGCAGGGTCTTCACTGCTTGCAAAACTGGAGATTGGGTTTAAATTCTCATTGCGTTTAAAATCTCAGTAGTGGTGGAGACTTGTGGGAGTCAGCTCTGCCATCAGACAGGGCAGTGCTTCAGCGAATCCAGACAGACAGTGGGAGGATAGATTGTTCCCAAAGACTTTTGTGAACCAAGACTTTACACTTTTTTTTTTGTAACCTAATTGAGTGTTTAGCTGGCTTGTTAGGAACCTGTCTGATCTCAGTGTCTTCCATGATTTAAATAGTAGAGAGTAGCTGGCATCATTTTTAGGCATCTTATACCAATCCCATTGAGACACATTTATTGAGTGTCAGCTCTTTTGAAAGATGCTCTTATTAAGTGCACAGGGTCAGAGTTAGCATTGGTTTAGTTTTTTCTTTTAGCCTTTGTATGTCAAGGTCAAATCTGCACGTGTTAACTAGTGCTTTGTGGAAAGGCTGCCAGAGGGGTACATATTATTGCTTTTTATCATTGGCTTGCGCACAAGAAGAGAAATGATCCAGTAATCAAAACCTTGTCAAGGGCTAATTTTCTTCCTTGGAGAACGGCTGCTTAGACTGTGGGAACAGGTAGAGAATTATCTTCAGGCCAGTCCACCAACCATTTAGTGAGCACCTACTATGTGCAGGACATTATGGGAGAGTATATAGAGAAGAAAGATATAATCCCTCCCTGCAAGGGTCTCTGGGTCTGGTGGAGAGAGGAGTCACATTCACCTGCAGTCTTGAGACCAGTCAGCATGTGGTGGTTAAGAAAATAATGGACAAAAGGTGCTGGGAGGCTGGGTGCCCTGGCGCACACCTGTAATCCCAGCTGCTCAGGAGGGAGAGGCAGGATGATTGTGAGTTCAGGGTCACAGCCATCCTGTGCAATTTAGGGAGACCTTGGGGGTGCAGCTCAGTGGTATAGCACTTGCCTAGCAAGCATGAGGCCCTCGGTTCAACACCTAGTATTGGGGAAAGCAAAGCACCAGGAACCCAGAGACAGGGAGGTTACTTCCTGTTGGGGAACTAGAGAGGACTTGATGGGTGAAGCTCAGATAGGAAGGAGAGGTTGAGTTTGGACAGGTGGAGCTGGGGCAGGGGAAAGGCAAGGCAGTGAATTGCAGGGCAGAGGGAACAGCAAATCAGAAGCATTCTGAAAAGTGAAGCAATGTGGATGCCGTGGGATGGTTTGGTTGGGAAGAGATGTGGGAGAGCCTGGGGGGCTGCTGGAAGGAGATGGCACTCTATTCTTCAGATGGATGCAAGTCCCTGGTGGTTTCTGAGGTGGAGATGGGAACATACTTTCCATTGGTAACAGGCAGCTGGGCCACCGGATGCTGACAAGGGCCTGGTCAAGAGGCAGGTGGGCACGCTTGCATTGCTTTAGGAAAAAGTAACAAGGAAGCCTTGGCTTTGGTCAGGGACAGAGGAGAGGGGGCCTGAGCAAGCTGAGGACAGTGCTACTGCGATCCCAGGGGGCTTGCCTGGCATTCTTTTGATCGTGAAGGTAGCCCAAGACGTTCAGTCCTGCTCAGGGCGCTGTGTTCCTGGGACCGCTGCCCTGGGGCTGTGGAAGCATTTGGCGTCTCTACCAGAACTGGGGTGGAGGTTCTCTTGGGCATACTTTCTTATCTGAGTGGGTTTGTGCTTTGGAATCTGCCTGGATTGGGGTGGTCTCCATGGCAACCAGACACCTACAGCACACTGTACCGATGCAGCCGTTTTTTGCCACTCTGACTCTGCTGATCTGTATCCAGTACGATTAGATTTGACTGAGAGGAACTGAGACCTGGAAAATAGTGGCGTAAGCAAGAGCCATCCCTCTCTTGTAGAGTTCCAGACACTGTGGCTGGGAAAGTAGGTCCACAGAGCTGGCAGGGATCCATGTAGGGACCATTTTGGCTCATCACTTTGCCCTGTTGGGTGGCCTTTGTCTTTTTGGCCCAAAGTAGCTGCTAGAACTTGATCATCACTTCTGCCTTCCAGGTAGTAAACTGCCAGGGAGAGGGGAGATTCTCTGCAAGCCCTGAATGACAGCTCTTCTTATATTTCAATGGCCAGAACGTATTCATATGAACAAATCTATCCACAAAGGAGGCTAGAGTATATGGCCCTTTAGCAGTGTGGCCATGTGCCCTGATAAACATTAGGATTCCATTGCTGAAAGAGGGGGCGTAAGCTGAAAGTGAGGGGGCAGTAAGTATGCTTGGTCACACAGCATAGTGCAGAGTGAACTTTGAGCCCCAATGCAGTGTATATTTTATATGTTTTTAAAAATGAGTTGTGTTAGTCTTTCTTTAGCTAGTTTCTTTCTGAATGAAGGACTAATACATGAACTCTATAAGACATTTAGGTGCTACAAAGGGTACACGATCCTGTTGTATCAGCCAGGGCGTCACACAGTATAGAAAGCCTTGTTCAGTCTGGCATGGAGAAGAAAGGGAAAGTTTTGTTCAGTGTAATTAACATCTGCATGCTGCTGGACTGTGGACCAGAGCATGGCCGGCACCTGCTTCTTCTCCCTTTCCTGGGCCCGCTTTCCCCGCTGTCCCCCTTTCTGGTAGTCTAGCTACTTCCTCTTAGGCTTGGGTTCAGGGGAGCAGCCTCTTCCTTCCACGGCTCGGGTGACCTTGCCATTGGCTTTCATGGTCAGGGAGGAGCTGACCGGGCTAGGCTGCTACGCTTAGTCCTGGAGACCAATCCCAGTGGCCAGGGGTTGTGGTGGTCACCCTCCGCCTGGCCTCTCTCCCCTGCTAGAAAAAAACCATGAAGAGTCATCACAGCTACCATGGGTGGACAGATGCTTCCTCCAAAGTGAGTTGAGTGTCATCACAGTAGGGGTCCTGGGTGGTGGGTGGCCCGCACATGGCTGGTGTGCCCTGGACTCTTCATGCAGAGGGCAGTCACCCTCATGGTCTGTGGTGTTGGTTAGGAGTCACCTTACAAACCCAGTGGCTTAGTCAGCAACAGCATGTTATTTCTCATGGCTCCAGGGTGACTGGGCTCAGCCGGGTGGCTCCTCTGCTGGCCTGGCCTGGGGTGGGTGGTGAGGCCGTGGTCACCTGGCAGCTCCCTTAGACTGGTGATGTACAAGGGCCCCCCTTGCAGGTCTGGGGTCTCAGTGCTGCCAACTGCCTGGGCCTCACTGTATGGCTGCTCAGGCTGGGTCCCAGGGGCCCCATCCAGGCTTCCAGACCTGGAAGGGGGGGGTCCCAAGAAGGAGACTTGGGGGCTCAGGCTCTAGAACTGATCCAAACCCACTTTGGCCACCTTTCCTTGGCCAAAGCAAGTTGCAGGACCGCTCAAATGCAAGGTGGTGGGAAATGGACTCTCGTTCTTAGAGGGGGCAACCAGCGAAGCACAGGGCCCTGCTCAGTTGCCTATACCTCCCCTTTGGGAGTGACACCTGTTTCTGGGAGCCTGTTGGATAAGGTCCTTTGTGGTATCCAGCACCTTCTGGGGTCCATTCCCAGGAGCCACTTGATCCCCACCGGCCATTTGTCTTGCCCCCTCCATCTGCCCCTGCCCTTCCCCATGGGCACGGCCCCTGCCTAGTTGGAGGAAAGGTGGCTTTTGCAGTTTGCTCTCTATTTGCTGATTTATATGATCTATATCCAAGGAAAAACCCACAAGCCTCCTGAGCCCCAGGCAAGCTCAGGCAGTATTTGTAAACAGGGGTCTAACCAAACCTTTATGAGCCCAGATCAGTTGTTGTTGTTGTTGTCTTGTTGTTAGGTGCCGTTGAGTTGGTATCTGACTCATAGCGACCCTACATACAACAGGCGAAACACTATTGCAGTGCTTCTCTGCTGTTCATAGGGTTTTCAATGGCAGATTGATTATTGGGAGCGGGGTGCCAGGTCCTTCTCCCAAGCCTGCAGTATCTGGTGTTCCCAGGCGGTCTCCCATCCAAGTACTAACCAGGCCCTACCCTGCTTAGCTTCCGAGATCTGATGGGATCAGATGCCACAGGGCTATGGCTGCAGGCAGAGATCAGTTGTAGGTGTTTGGATTTACAGAGAGGGAAGGGTTTAGTGAAATTCTTTGTCCTAGGACTGTGTTGTTCAGGAAACAAGGAGTAGCTATTGGTGGAGGTGGCATTCTGTGGCTAACAGAAATATAATCTCCCCAGAATCTCTGTGTGTGCACATGTGTGTGTGAAGGGTACCCAGCCTCCTGAGAACAGGGATCTCTAGGCTGTGGAATTGGAAGAGGCAGGGGAGAGATGCCTTTTTCATTTTTTTTTCTTTAAATATTCTACAGATTGACATTACTTGATTTTCTTAATCTATACATGTATTATCTGCAGTCATACCACCCTGGCATCCCATCCTGCCTGTTCTCAGAAGCTAAGTAGGGTCAGCCTGGTTAGTCCTTGGATGAGAGAGCACCTGGGAATACCAGGTGCTGCAGGCTAGGGAGAAGGACCTGGCAACCCACTTCTGAAACCATCTGCCACTGAAAACCCTAAGAATAGCAGAGAAGCCCTGACAATAGTGATGGGCATGGCACACTGTCGGAGAGCATTTTGTTCTATTGTACATAGGGTTGCTATGAGTCGACCCGACTCGTCAGCACCTAGCAACAACAACTGCATTACTTTTATTTTCTTTTATTATATTTTTTTTGTATTAAAAACTTCTCTTTTGGAATCAGAACTCATACTTCTTCCCTCTAAGTCCTATTTCCTGAATCTAACTTATAAAGAGACCTTTGCTGAGGGTGGGCGGGATGGAGAGGAAGCTAACCTCGAGTGTCTCAAGCAGAGCAGTGGGATGGTGCCAACCAGTACCAAGTCCTCTTCCCTCTCGCTGCCCCCACAGGAGTGGTGGGAAAGACCATATACTGGGACTCAAAAGACAGGCCAGGAATGCTTGCTGCCTTTTCCAAGGCCTGCCTGGGTTTGTGGGGCCCAAGTTGGATGCCAAGTAGGGCAAGTGTTCTTGATCTCATTCCACTCTTCCCTCCTTGATGGCTCCCACCCTGAGGAATGGGATCTTGGGTGTCTGATGATCACTGAGGCTGCTCTTTTGCTCGCTCTTTCTTTCTTTTGCTCTTTCTTTCACTCTCTCTTTATTTCTCTTTCTTTCTCCCTTCCCTTCCTTTCCTTCTTTCCTTTCCTTCCTTCCACTCTCCCCTCCCTTCCTTCCTTCCTTCCTTTTCTCTCTCTTCCTTCCTTTTCCCTCTCTTTCCTTCCTCCTTTCCTCTCCTCCCCCCTCCTTCTCCTCTCCCGCTCCCCC
>VMDO01031000.1:0-12255 GCA_007922755.1 Pedetes capensis
AATACTATATAGTAAAAGATAGAGAAGACTTGGATGGGAAACTTAGATAGGAAGGGGGGAGGGGGGAAACATAGAGGAGGGTAAGGGGTAACCTATATGAATAATGCTTATCAAATTGCATATATGAAAATTGTCACAACGAAAAGCATGTCAAAATGACTCACATTATGATGTACATTAAAAATTTCTAATAAAAAAAGAATTTAATTTATGAAGAAGTTTATTTAATATCCTCACTTCAACTGTGTATGTCTACAGTGACACTCAAAATTAAGGAGAAAAATTTTAAAAAACTATGCAATCTTGCTTGTCGTTTTATAATGGGATTCCTTAATTATAAAAGAAAAATTCTGAGGTGTCCTAAATTTAATTGCAAATGTCTGGAGGATGGAAGAAAAGACAGATGGGGAGAAGTTAATTAGTAATGAGCTACTAGTCTAAAAGTACAAATGATTATTTTAAATTCTTGAACGTACATTTATACCTTAACTCAAATCCCATCAGATCCAATGAACAAAGCCACCTAGCCTTGTTTATGTAGAGACTTTGTGGACCGTTTAACCTCAACCCATCCAGAAGCAACAATTACTTCTTATTGTCAACTGTCCTCCAATGCCAAAGCTCTCCTGCTTTGCATAATCTGGCCATTCTTATCTATAACCAGCATAGATTAATGTACATAATTTATAGTTTCCTCTCCAAAAGTTTATAAAAATAATCTTAGTTTGAGGTCAAACAAGTGTTTTCCAGCTGCTGCCTACCTCCACTGCTGGTAGTTGCCAGAACTTGTCCTGTGACCTGGTCCTTTCTTTTCTGGACCAGTATCTGTAATGGCTCAATTAGCCTTTTATTTCAGAGGTCTCTGAAGTCTCTACAATTTTGATTTAACATTAACTTCTCCTTTCAGAGAACCTATGATTTGTTGATTGATAACACTGATCATTTTACATGCTGTATCTACAAAATACAATATTTTCAAATGTTTAATCTTTTTTATTTTTCTGATTTTTTTGTAATAAGAGCTGAATTACTATTGATCTGATGTACTTACCCTACTGTAGAGTTTTCATGTATTTAATGTGCTTGAATAGCAGAGATAAACATATGTGCATCTATAGCACATGGATGCTATATGGATATTTTTCCAGTCATAGAATTATTTACACAATACTGATCTCTAGGAAAAATAATCATTACAGATGCTCCAAAGCTTACCAGGAGAGTAAATCTCAACAAACCCACCATAACTAGAAAATATTGTAAGTCACATAATACAACTATTGAATGTCATAGCTTAGCATAGTTCACCTTATACATGTCATTGTTGTTGTTAGGTGCTGTGGAGTTGAATCCAACTCATTGTGACCCTCATAGGGTTTTCAATGGCTGATTGCTTTGGTTTTGCTTCGGAAGAGGATTGCCATGTCATTCTACCATTTATGCAGTGCTGGAAATTGAGGATGCCACAGTGGTACACCTGCAGGTGCTATATATACATATATATATATATTTACAGAATGGCTCCAAAGGGATTAAAAAGGCTGTATGGCACCTAACGACAACAAGAACAGAGTTCACAAAGGATGAATTGACAGCACAGAGAGAGACAGATGCAAGGAAAAATCTTAGTAGGAAACAAAATAAGAAGTTCTATGGACTCATCCTTCAGCCATAGCCCTGTGGCATCCAATCCTGTCAGATCTTGGAAACTAAGCAGGGTCGGGTGTGGTTAGTACTTGGATGGGAGACCTCCTGGGAAAACCAGGTGCTGTAGGCTTGGGAGAAGGACCCAGCAATCCACTCCCAAAAATCAATCTGCTATTGAAAACCCTATGAATAGCAGAGAAGCACTGACAATAGTGTTTCACTGGTTTTACTCAGGGTCTCTATGAGTCAGATACTGACTCAACGGCATGTAACAACAACAATGAACTCATAGGCATAGAGCCATTTAGGGTGCAGAGTTGTCAAAAGCAGGTCTGGGTGGCAGGCAGGTGTGAGTGTCAGTGTGAAGGGGGCTGTGTATCTTAGGTCAAAGAAACTCTTTGACCTGGAGCCTTGGACAGAGGAGGAAATCTTTCACTGTGACAATTTTCCTCGATGAAGGTCATGACAAGTGATGGGTCAGTATGCCTGCCAGATCTCTGACTTGGGGTGCTCCATCTTTTATAGTCCCAGGTAAGAGAGTTACATCAGGTAT
Organism: Pedetes capensis; assembly: GCA_007922755.1. NCBI lineage: Eukaryota > Metazoa > Chordata > Mammalia > Rodentia > Pedetidae > Pedetes > Pedetes capensis. The sequence goes on from VMDO01031000.1 coordinate 2,201, forward strand.
AATTGATAAGCTCATGAGCTTTTTTAAATCTGATATGGTTTTGATATGCCCATGTGTTCCTGATTTAATTTGATAAGTTCATAGGAGTAATATTTTATCTGTATAAAAAACTTATCTACTGTTCTATATCTGCAGCCATAACACCCTAGCATCTGATCCCACCTGACCTTGGAAACTAAACAGGGTTGGCCTGGTTAGTCCTTTGATGGGAGACTGCCTGGGAATATCAGTTGCTGTAGCCTAGGGAGAAGGACCTGGCAATCCACTTCTGAAACAATCAGCCATTGAAAACCCTATAAATAGTAGAGAACCACTGACATAATGCCAGGCATGGCAGTGTCCAGAAATGTTTCATTCTGTTGTAAATAATGTCACAATGAGTCAGACCTATCAACAACAACAATTCTATGACCCAACTTCCATCTTGGATAGTTACTAAAGAAATCTAACAATACATGTCCACAAGAGACTTGTACAAGTGTGCTCATAGCAGCCTTTTCCATAATTACCAAAAACTGGTAGTTTTTAATAAAACTAAATCAGTTGTTGCTTAACTTTGTTCTTGTAAAAGACCCCATAGTAAATATTTTAGGCTTTGAGGGCCACATAGTCTCTGCTACATCTACCTCAACTCTGCCATTGTATCATGAAGACACCTGTAAAGAATACAAAAACAGTGGGAATGGTTGTGCGCCAGTAAAAATACACTTAACGAAAGCTGGTAGAAGGTGAGTCCCTGGGCCATAGCTTACAACCTCTGAATTGTATTCTTACTTATCATCAAGTCATTGGCCACATAATTATTAAGAAAGATATGTTAAGCTGAGCATGGTAGCACACGCCTGTAATCCCAGCAACTAGGGAGGCGGGGGCAGGAGGATTGCAAGTTCAAGACCAGAGGCAGTCTGTGTAATTTAGCGAGATCTTGTCTCAAAAAACTAAAAAAATGGGCTGAGGGTGCAGCTCAGAGGTCCAGCACTTGCAAAGCATGCAAGCACGAGGCCCTGCGTTCAACCTCCAGTACCAAAAAAAAAAAAAAAAAAAAGAAAGAAAGATATGTTGAAAATTTTATTCATTTGGGCTTGTCAATTCTTTCTACTTGTTCTGGTAATTTTTACATCATGCAATTTTAGGATCTTTCATTATAGGTCCACAATGCAGGTAATTGTAAATATTCTGGCAAATTGAAACTTTAAATATTTTTGTTCATAGTGTTTTTTATCTTCAAAATACTAAAATACTATCCTAAAAGTAAAAAAACTAGTATTAATTTCTATTGTATATTGTATTTGTATCGTTAGGTGCCATCAAGTCGGTATCTGACTCATAGTGACCCTCATAGGATTTTCAATGGCTGACCGTTTTGGGATTGCCAGGTCCTTCTCCCATTTTGCATTGAACTTGGGACCTCAGAGACTGCAGCGCAGCGCTCTACCAACTGAGCTGAACCCCAGCTAGCATTAATTTCTATTAGTAAATAATAAAGGACTACAATTTAAATTAAGGTATATGTGAGATGGGGCTGGGATTTAGCTCAGGTGGTAGAACGCTGCGCTGCAGTCTCTGAGGTCCGGAGTTCAATTCCCAGCACCGCAAAAAATGGGAGAAAGGCCTGGCAATCCACTCCCAAGGCAATCCTGAAACAGCCATTGAAAACCCTATGGGGGTCCCTGTGAGTCGGATACTCACTCGACGGCACCTAACAACAACAACAACATATGTGAGATAAAGTTTTCAATTTCTGTATTAGTTAGTTTTTACATCACTTTGAAAAAACACCAGACAGAAGCAAACTTTAGGGGGAAGGATTAATTCTTGCTCATCATTTTATAGGACCAGTCAATAGTGGGGGGAAGGCACAGCTACAGAGCAGGCAGTGGTCCCATATATGCCAGGGCTCTCCTTATCATGGCGTCAAGAAGCAGAGGGAGGGAGAGGGAGAGAGGGAGAGAGGGAGGGGGGGAGAGAGAGAGAGACAGAGAGAGAGAGAGAGAGAGAGAGAAAGAGAGAGAGAGAGAGAGAGAGAGAGATGCCAGGGCCCTTCAAGATTGGTCTCCAGTGACTCACTCACTTCAGCCAACTTCCTAAAATTTACAGTCTCCTAAAATAGCACCGCCTGCAGCCGTAGCCCTGTGGCATCCGATCCCTTCAGATCTCAGAAGCTAAGCAGGGTCGGGCTTGGTTAGTACCTGGATGGGAGACCGCCTGGGAACACCAGGTGTGGCAGGCTTGGGAGAAGGACCTGGCAACCCCCTCCCAAAAATCAATCTGCCATTGAAAACCCTATGCACAGCAGAGAAGCACTGACAATAGTGTTTCCCCTGTTGTACAGAGGGTCGCTATGAGTCGGATACCGACTCAACGGCACCTAACAACAACAACAACAAAATAGCACCAACACCTGGGGACCCAAGGTTCAAACATGAGTCTTGGAGGACATTTTATATTCAAACCCTAACACTGAGACACAGTTTTCAATTCCTTTGTGTTTGATATTTTTGTATCCTTCCTTTTAGCCTGGGGCTGGGGTTTAGCTCAGTTGTTAAGAGTGCTGCTGTGCGCTCTCTGAGGCTTTGGGTTGGATCTTCAACACTGCAAAAATGGGAGAAGGACCAGTAGCCCACCCCTCAAACAATCAGCCACTGAAAACCCTATGAATAGCAGAGAAGCACTGACATAGTGCCAGGCATGGCACAGTGTCTGGGAGTGTTTAGTTCTGTTGTACAATATAGGGTCGCTATGAGTCAGACCCAACTTGATGGGTACCTAACAACAACAACTTTTAGACTGGTTCTTATAAACTGCATATCGTTGAATTTGTTTAAATAAGTTTGAAAATCTGTCTTTTAAATGGAAAGTTTAAGTTACTTATATTTGTTATAATTATATGTTGTATGTGTGGTATTTCCTACATCTTTTGCTTTCTCTGTACCACATTTTAAGTGTATTATTTTCTTTTGTCTTCACATGTATTTATTGTATTTTTAGAAAACGGCATGCATTTTATGCTGGATTTGTTCCCATGCCTTAAGTTTTCATTTCTTCAGTTTCTTCTGGAATATCTATTTCTTTTCATGAAAACTCCTCTACTGGCTCAAGAACAATTTTCACATTTTTTATAAGGAGCATTCCAATGTGTTACGGGAGCTCACCTATGGATTAATCCAATTATAAACTCTGTAAGCACAGCAGCACATCTTGGGTGCTATGTTCACCTAGATATGTTCAATGACCAGAGAATCTACATCTAAATCTCTAAGCTTAGTATTAAGCTGTCTGCATTTTTAAGCTTGTGCAGATAAAAATTCAGCACTATTTTTGAGCCACCAGCCCTGAGTCCTGCCCCACTGTTTGGCCTGGCCACTCTCCCAATCCTACCATGTAACAGTGGAATGACACATATTGCTTCTCTAAAGTGTGACAAGTATTTCAGATACTTGGTGGCTTCTACAATATGCATACACTTTAAGCTGGGGCAGGTTCATACACGTTCTTAAAGTGAATGTAGAGACTTAGACTTCTTGATTTGCATGATTTTGTGGAATTTTCCAAGTCATGTGAATAATGAATTATTTTCTCAGATCTCAGGCTGCTTAGAGCAAGAGGAAGAGCCTTTTATTATATGTTTATATTCCCTTTTTCCCATCTGTTGTTTCATAAGCTATAGATTCATTTCATCCTTTAGCTACTTTCTAAATATATGTAACTTTAAGAGAAGTGTAGAGTCAATTAATGTCTTTGAACAATAATAAATATATGTGGTTAGCAGAACCTATGGGGATTGAGCACATACAAACTAAAGTAACTTCAATTCTATTACTCCATCTTAGTGTTTTATCCTTCTCCAATACTTTAGTGGTACTGTGTTTTATCTTCTAAATGAGACATCATTGTTAATGTTACTTTATGACCCAATTTATTATTTTTCTCATATCTCAGATCTTCAAGATCATTTCCTTCTATCTCATGCATATCTTTTAAATGTTCCTTTTATGAGAGTCATTTGAGACAATTTTTGTTTTAATAAAAATATCTTTATTCCACTCTATTCCTTCAGTGATAATTGAGCTCAATTTCTCTCAGAACATTAAAAATATTTCACTATCCTTTCTCTTTCATTTTTGCTATTTAGAAGTTGGCTCCAAGTTTGTCATTTCCTCATAGGCAATCTGTTGTTTATGTTGGGAGTAGTAAATATCATATCTTCATCTTTTTGTGTTGTAGTCTTTCCACATTCATGCTCCTCTGTCTCCTACTCCTTCTCCTCATCTTCATTATCATTTTATCATTCTTAGGAGTCATTGAGTGTCCCACAGCTAATGATTTTTTCCTCCTTCCATCTTTCTTAGTTATGTTCAATCTTTAGCCCATCAGATATAGCCTTTCTTTGTTTCTTTCTTGACCTTCAATTAGCTTTATCTTTTACAGTGCTGGGCCTCATGCCTGCCAGGCAAACACTGTACCACTCAGCCTTATCTCAAGCCTTTTATCAGCCTTTTGATAGTGCTTTTCTTTCTTCTATTTCCTTATCTTTTTCATTTCTTATCTCTTGGTGTCTATACAAAATTGTGATAATTTCTCTAGATTATTTATTTTTTCAGCTCAATAAGCTTTCTCTGAAGTATTGTTGAATCTGCTATTTAAATAATCTACTCACTTTATAACATTTTAATGATAAAGTTTTTAATCCTGTAATATTCTTTAGGATTATTTTCAAATATTCCTATCATTCCTTACTCATCTTTTAAATGTCCAGTTGTTTAAACTATTTAACACTTACATTTTGTATGTGAATCCTCCAAAACATGAGACTCTTAGGGGTAAACTTGTGCTGTTTATTGTTTTTGCTGATACTCTCCTTGTCTTGTTTCTATTTTGATATTTGAGACTGAGAGGTCTTTCTTTGACCTTTCATCCTATGTGAATTATAATTCAAATTCAGTCTCAGCCTTAGTGAGAACTTAGCCTGAGTACTTCCCTTACTTAACCACCTGTGGAATAGGTACCTAAAAAAATGAGAATTTATTGTTATGATTTTTATTCTGGAGACAACAACAGAGTTTGTTTCTCTATTGTTTTTTAAAGCTACACACAATTCTATTGTATAAGTGGTTTCTAAATATGTATTTATATATAAAACTAAAAATCTAAAGTCAGTATCTCTGAACAATGTTAATATGACAATTTAACTTCAATTCTATTATTCCATCTTAACATTTTATCTTTTCTCAGTATTTAATGACATTATTTTATCTCTCAAATTAGACATATTATGATAAGTAAGTCAGTTTATTTTTCTTACATCTCAACATTTTCTTTAAGATTATTTCTTGTACCTGAAGTATATTTTCCAAAATTATTTCAGAAGTTCTAGTCCTATGGTACTGAAGGCATATTTCTCCTTTGAGCATGATTCTGAAATTGTCCCTTCATTTTGCCGCTGGGACCACGGTTTTGCCTCAAATTCATATGTGATGCATTCGTCTTTTTCCTGCCCTTCCAGAAGGCAGCTGCAGGGCAAGAGTCAGTGTCTTTGCTCTTTACCTACTCGGCAGGAATGACACCACCTCTAATTGGATTACTGTTATTTTAGAAATGGAAAACCTGAAGTTGCCACTTGAGTTTTCCTAAGCAAGTGATTCTACCTCACAGTGCCCTGCCTCGTTGTCATATCTAAATGTATCTGGGTTTCTTGGTCCCCATCCCCTTCCTCAAGCTACTTGTGCTTGGATCATAGTGACAGATCCCTAACTGATCTCTTAGTTCCCCTTCAAGCCCTGCTCAACTCTGTCCTTAACACATTGACTTTGAAAGCTGAGGTAACAAATCAGTTCTTAGGAAATTTTATTTTTATTTAAGAGATAATAAGGAGAATTTAAAAGATTTGCAAGATATTTATTAAGCCATGTGGTATTCTCAGCCTAAGGAGAAGGGAATGGAAGAGAAAGAATAGAGGTGAGTGAGGTAGAAGGAAAAGAGGCTATAGGTTAACAGATGGAGGAAAATTAGAAGATAAAAGAGGAAATTAGGGCTCATTGGAGAAAACACTGCCCATTTCCATCAACCCTTTTTTCAGTTTGGCCACATGAATTGAACTCAGTAATGGGGTAGAAATCACAGGGCAAAGAGAAGGGAAACAGAATGCTTCATTTGGCCTTAAAAAGCTCAGGTGTAATAAATCACATATGACATGATAGTGTTTCCCATTAGACCTTCTTGGGCACAGGCTAATGGGATTTGGATAGGGTCCATTGGAAACCACTTGCACCACAAAAGTCCCAGGCTGTGCTGTTTGTGAGAGGGTAGGAGGATATTTGAAATGGTTGAGTTGTTTTCTGGGGGCTGATTTGGCTTCTATTCAGAACATGTTGGAAGAAAAAAGGTGAGAAAAAAGTAAGAGGAAGAAATACACTTATTCTTCCTGAAAGAAAAATAAAATGAAGGGCCTAAATTTTTTCCCAGGTGCTATTTGCAAGACATACATAGTTATCAGAACCCACTGAAACTGAGCAGGTATAAACTATTCAGATGTACCTACCTGTCCTCTGAACTCTATAGTAGTAGAATGCCCCCAGATGAGGGAAACAAGAATAAGAACCTAGATGTGGTGGAAAGGAAGGATAAATAAGAAATACTAATTCATTCCTCTGTGTCACTAAGTTGCTGTCTTATAACTGAGTTATATAACAATGGCTTTCAATGCACTTCAGTCCAATGCCATGTGTATTATCAAACAGTATTTTTCTTAGGCACACTGAGAGAGGCATAGAAACAGGTGCCATGACACCCATCTGTCATCCCAGCAACTTGGGAGGATTGAGAGTTTGAGGACATAAGCAGCCTGTGCAATTTAGCAAGAACTTGTCTCAAAATTTAAAAAAAGGGGGTTGGGGGTATGGCTTAGTGGTAGACAGCTTGCCTAGCATTGGTGAGGCAGTGGGTTCAATCTCCTGTTAACACACACACACACACACACACACACACACACACACACACACCACAAGTTCAAATGACTGTGGCGAGCAGGGATCTCACACAACATTTAGACCTCTTTCTTTTTTTTAGGTTTGTAACGGACATAAGTCATGTTTTATTTAAATGAGAAACTACAGACCCTGTAGCTACACTGCTTGGATTCTGAATACTGACTGTACTTCTGAGTTATGTACTCTTGGATAGGTTGCTTAACCTATTTGTGTCTCAGTTTCCTGTTCTGTGAAATATGATATGGGTTCATAAATATAAGTGCTTAGAACAATGACTTACACATCATGAAATGTTTGCTATAATGATCATGTCCCCAGTAAGTCAAGTCAAATCTGGCTTATGGATTCATCCATCAAAATCCTTGAGATGTCCCTTCCAAATCATTTTGGTAACTCTTCTTCCCACAGTGATACAAACATTCCAAGATTATGCAGTCCAGGTGGGGATGAACAAAAAGTTCCATGATTGTCAATGCATACTGGTCTCAATCATCCCCATTTGTCCTTATGTCACACAATATCATAGTCAAGAAGGTTAGGGATCTTCAGTGCCATTGGGTACACAGAGATTCTGGCCATAGGGCAATTTCTCTATTGGAAATATTACGATAGCCCTCAAGGACTTGTACTCACAAGTTCCAGAGAAACAGCCACAATATGAGACTCAGCTACCTCCAGGCATCAGGTACAAAGGAAGTTCAAGTCTCTGTCACTTGGCATCTCATACCATGCCCCTGTCAATGAGCAGGGCATCACTTTTGACAAATTCTTCCTCTCTCTCACAAGGGTCCATTCCTTTACCCTCTGGGACCATCCATACCAGTCCTCTTGATAAACCTAGAATTAAGCTGATAGGGTTTTATAAATGCCCTCATGAGATTATGGAAAACACATGCCTCAGTAACCCAAAGTTATTTTGAGATGTTTTTCTGTGTATAACAGCAGTTTGCAGCAGAAATAAAAAAGGACCCTACAGAGAGGTCAAGATGGAAGATGGATAACACTCTCCCCTTGAAAGACATAGAGAACTAAAGAACAGAACTAAACTAGCAACGTATAGACTTTATACTGAAAAGAGTATAACAGTGAAAAGGAAAACAGAGATAAGAGAAAAAAAACTCATGGTGAGTTAGGTAGATAGTCTCAATGGCAGTTAAAAAGAAAATAAAACCAATGTGAGAATATATGATAGGAACACCATTAGAGGCACAACACAGGCTGTCCCAGAGGTAGAGGAAGACCAACACCCTTGCAGGTATCTTCTTAAGTAACACCACACCTCAAATAAAATTAACCATAACTATAAAGGTGAGATTAGATGGAGCTATTCTTTTAGTACCAGAAGACATTCTACACACTGAGTGACACTAAAGACTAAGATCTCAAAAGAAGGCATTAAGCTAAGGATAACTTCAACCATGCAAGGCAGTAATAACCAGACTAAGGAATGGGCAAAACTCAACCCAAACCCACATGGAATATGAAAAAAGAAAGATGAAGAAGATATCCCTAATAACCACAATCCTTTTTTTTTCTAAAAAAGACCACCTTTTAGTCCACAAAAATGGCCTCAACAAATACAATAAATGGAAAGCTTCCTCTGTTCCTTATTAACTCACAATGGAATAAAACTAGAAGTCATACACAAGGCAAACTACAAAAAAGTTAAGCATACATGGAGATTAAATAACATATTTCTAAATGATCAATGGGCCATCAAAGAAATCAAAAAGGAAATTAAAAAGTTCCTTCAATCAAATGATAATGAAAATACAACCTACCAAAGTCTATTGGATACAGCAAAAGCAATTCTATGAGGGAAGTTCATAGCCATGAGTGCCTACATTAAAAAGATAGAAAAGGCCCAACTAAATAACTTAATGATATGTCTCCAGGCACTAGAAAGATGTCAAAAAGCCAAACACAAAATAAGCACACAAAAAGGAATAATTAAGATCAAGGCGGAGATAAATGAAATAGAGATTAACAAAATTGGCACCTCCTTAGCCAATCTCACCAAGGAAAGAGAGAAAAGGCCCAAATGAATAAAATTAGAGATGAGAGGGGAAGATAACAACCAATACCAATGAAATACAGAAGATCAGTGGAGACTATTTTGAGAAGTTGTACTCCATTCAAATTGAAAATACAGAAGAAATGAATAAATTCTTTAACATTTGTGACCTACTAAAACTCCTAAAGATATAAACCAATTAAACAGACCTATCTCACACAACTGCAGCTGTAGCCCTGTGGGATCTGATCCCATCAGATCTCAGAAGCTAAGCAGGGTCATGCGTGATTAGTACTTGGGTGGGAGACAGCTTAGGGAACACCAGGTGCTGTAGGCTTGGGAGCAGAGCCCGGCAACTCAGTCCCAAAAAACAATCTGCCATTGAAAACTCTATGAATAGCAGAGAAGCAGTAATAATACTGTTTCACCTGTTATGTGTAGGGTTGCTATGAATCGGATACCAACTGGACAGCACCTAACAACAACAACAACATCTCACACAATGAAATTGAGACAGTAACACAAAACCTCCCAACAAAGAAAATCCCAGGTTTTAATGGGTTAACATTTGACCTCTATCAAATTTTTAAAGAAGAATTAATACCTATCCTCAAATTTTTCTTAAAATAGAAAGGGAAGGTATGCTTCAAAATTCATTCTATGAAGCCAATATTACCCTGATATCAAAACCAGATAAGGGCACTACAAAAAAAGAGAATTACATACCAATTTCCCTGATGAATATTGATGAAAAAAATCTTCAATACCATTTTTGCAAACAGAATACAGCAACACATAAAAAAGATCATATATCATGATCCCATGGGCTTCGTTCCACAGATGCAAGGCTATCCCAACTATGAAAATCAATTAATGTAATTCAACATATGAAAAGATTTGCAGAGAGAAATCACATGATCATCTCAATTGATGCTGAAAAAAAAATTTAAGAAAGTTCAGTATCCCTTCATGATAAAAGTCTTGAAGGCTTTTTCCTTAGGTATAAAAGGAACTATCTCAACATCATAAAGGACATATATGACAAACCTATTTTC
>VMDO01031001.1:0-20559 GCA_007922755.1 Pedetes capensis
CGGAAGTGTTTTTTTTTTAATTGCCCTAAGTGATTTCCACAGGTTCTGGAAAACTTTACAGCTTTTGCCTTGTGCCCTCCTCTTTGGTGTGGGCTTAAAAAAAAAAAAAAAAGAAAAAAAAAAAAAGAAAACAAAATCAAACCCACATATTAAAAGGGGGCTTTTTATCTGCCATCTAATGGCTTCAGAGCGATAATACACTATTATCTTCTTAAACCAGGAAAAAAAAAACGGGGGGGGGGGCTTTTTCAGAAAAAAAAAAAGTTAAAGTTTTTGTAGCTGTTCAGTTGCCACTAAGAGATTGCACAGTCAAACCGACTCTAAACACACTAGTTTGGATTCCTAAATATTTTCAAGAAAAGAATCTCGTTTGAAACTTTGAATTAAAGTAAAACGCATTTACTCCACATATTTTTTAACAAAAAAAAAAAAAAAAGAAAAGTCACATCAGGAAACTTATCTGATTTTTGTGGTAGCTGATGTAGTGTTTTCTTGTACGTGAACTAGAATCCTGACATGTAGTGCACATTGATCCATAGCTTTAACTGACTCTGGGCTTTTGCCGGCCAGAGTTTGTTTAATACACTCCATTCTAGGCCAAATCAGGACAAAAAAAAGAGAAAAGATCCGAATCTAGGTATTTTATAATCTGCTTTTTAACCTCTAACCGCAGAGCACGCTGATCAGACCTCATATCTCGGAGGTTTAGGAGACAAGTTAGGACTGTCGCATGTACCCGTTCATTTTGTTTAATTTATGGTGTCTGCGTCTGTGTTGGCGCGTCTGCGCACGTAGGAGCATTGGAAGGAACGTGGAGGCCGGCAAGGTCGTAGCAGGCAGTCGTGGGCAGACAGCAGTCTGCAGGTCTTTCCTCGGCATAGAAGGCACCTCACCTCACACCACTCTCTCCCGGGCGCCCCAAGGACTGAGTCTCCCCCGGGGAGGATGTTCCCTGGGCCTGGGCAGGGCTCGCGCTCTCTCTCTTTCGCTCCCTTTTCTCTCCCCTTTTCTCTTCCCCCCTCTTCCCACCACAAGCACTGATGACCCCTTCGAACTCGTGGGAAGCTTCCTTCCCCGCAGAAGAGAGAACGTGGCAGCCTGGGTTCCACTGCCACCCCCCGCAGAGACGGCCCAAACTCACACCCACACCTTGACGCTCTTCACTTCCAAACCAGACCGGTGGGCCTCTGGTCATTTCTCTTCTCGCGAGGTTCTTTTATGCACAGTTTAGGGCAGTCTGAGTACAAATCCAAAGTCTAACTTGTCTCTGATTCCTCCCGTCGTCTATGTGTATGTGCGTGAGTACACAGGTGGGTGAGAGTGTGCGTGCGTGTGTGCAATTTTATACGTCTGTATTTTCTTAATTACCTGTGCACACATAGAGTGCATTATTGCCACCTTTTTCAATAAGCTGGTTTATCAGTTATGGCTTCTACAAGTTTGCTAATTTAGACTCCTTTAATTGCCATATCTTTAAACTAACAATAGATGATTTCGGTATATATATATTTTTTTTTGCTTATTTATAGGTGCTGTATTTTATTATCTGATCGTTAGGAAGGGATGAAAGGGGGCAAATATTCTTTAGCAGGATAGACTGCCGGCAGTATTGGGTATAATTGACAAGCTGTAGTGTCAAACTGTATATTACTGATTGAAAACTTTTTCACCGTATTGTGTATCATTGAAACCTTCGTGGTAGGTCAGCATCTTTGGATCACATTTTAATGGTGCATTCATTATTTCTTAAGTTTAATTAATATTACTTTTTTTTGATTGGGGGGGTGGGAGGGAGTTCTAATTTTAAAGGTATGCTCCCGCTATGACACCTCAGTGTGCTTGTTATTACTAACCTTGTAGGACTTTTTGACTGTAAGATGTGAAAACCACATTTCTTGCATGATGTTTTAGAAATTACGTATTTTCATTTACAGTCTTCTAACCTGCAACTGCAGCACTTAGTTTGAATTCCCACCAACTTAAGAGTCACTACACTAAAGACAATGCCTTTTCCTGAAGGAGAAGTTTGCAGAAGGCTCTAGGAGGCTGGGCGGCAGGGCCCTTTGTTTTTTGCCTTTGGATGGCCGCGTCCTTCCCGCACTGGAAATCGGAATCGGTGAGAAGAGAATTCACGGTGGAGGAGCTGAAGGGGAACTGAATTAGCAGCCAGCTCAACGCAGGGGCGTGAGTGAAGAAGCTGAAGTTCACACCAGGGACCTTAGGACAGTGAGAAGCAAAGCCTCTGGTGGCACTGTGGTGTCCCGAACATGAAAACCTCAAGGGGACTTTGTCATCCCGTGTGAGGAACCTCTGAACACCTCATTTTCACTAGAGTGAGAAGCAGGGCGCTAACAGGAGCTGTCAGGCGTGTGTTTTGGTTTTAAAGGCATGACTGTTACTTAACCAAGGTGTTCATCTGAGGGAGGCCACAGCGCCAGATGGGCCCGTCGTGGCTACATGGTAACAGTCTCAAATCGCCACTTTTGCTCTTCCGAGCAATTGGGTAATTTTTTTTTTTTTTTAGTTTCTTGAATTTTGAGCTAGGATATTGTTTTCATTGTCTCTTCCGCCAGACTTACATCTGCAATATAATCCGTTGGATAGATTTTGCTTGCAGTTCTGTTTATAGTTTTTTCTCTATTATTTATTATTATTTTTTTAAATTGAGATCCCAACCTTATTTTCTGTGTTAAGCTAGCACTGTCTACAATACTTCTAAGAGTTGCCACTAAATAACACGGAAACCTGTGGAGTGGGGAGTCAGCCCCCTCCTTGTCGGGCCCCTCAGTTCGAGTCTAAGGGTTGGCCTCTCATCCTGATAAGCAATATTCAAGTGCCTTTAACAGCACCCCCTCGCGTGGTGACCTTCCGCTGGCAGGCGAGCCAAGCAGTAGCTCCCCAGGCAGCCAACCCTCCTCCCTCTTTACACTCTGTCAGCTTAAAAAGCTGATTTGTACCTCTCCCCCGGGGAAAACGCTTCCATATAAAACACTAACACTTAATCACAAGCTCCATTATACCATTTGAAATGGCTCCTTTTTGTTAATTGGAGGCAGCATTCATAACATAAGGTTTCTGCCATTACTCAGCTGGCTAAGTGGAGGCCCGGCGGAAAATCAGTGTTTGCATCCGGTCCCTTGACCCTCGCTTCCTGCCCAAGTCCCCCTGCGGTATCCGAGGTGGCAGGTGTGTGGGTTTTAAGTCCCTGCCTGCGCACTTCTGCTCCGGCCTGGTGCCCAGGTCACCTCCTCTCTGGAACTTTTGGATCAATCCGTACACCTGATTGCAGTCCACCGGGCCTCTCCTTGGAAAGGACTGTCCCAGCCGTTCTGCTGAACTTGATGATTCTCCCAGCCACACCTGTCTGCGGAACATCTTTATGGTCATATCCTAGGGCACATGCCGCGGAACGCGTGCTTGGGAGAAATCGCCACATCATTCTGAGATCTTGACTCAGAGGACAGCGTTCAAACAGCACCGCTCCGAAAACAGCCAAGGCCAAAAGCTGGTGGCCACCTTGAGACAGGTCCTGGACCCTCCAAAGCACAAAAACTCCTGGCTGCCCTCCCTGTCTCCCGTTTTCTCCCCATTTAAACCCTCCCCTGTCTTACACGGACAGCCAGGTCTGGTTGGTGGCCCAGGACCCAAGTACAGCAGAGCTTTGGGCTCAGTGTTCCTCTGGGCCCTCGGTGTGGCCGGGAGAGTCACCGCCCGTCACTACCCCACTGGCGAGCATGGTCCATCCTCACACCCCACCTGCCACCTCGGCTGACTGACGTCAGTCACAAGGCTCACAAGCAAACCAAGCAGGAAGCAGGCTGTGTCCGATCCAAGAGCGTGGCTCTGGGTGTAGACTGACTAAGATCAGGCAGCCCTGACAACCCAGACGTGGAAACCAGGACCCCCGATGGGCAGGACAGGCAGGCATCCTCCGTGCGGTGTCAGATTGGATTTCTTTGTTCCTCCACGTCCTTTTTCACGGAGGGGAATCGATGGACTCCAGACGGTCTATGCAACGTTTTTCGTTCCTCTGATTTCAAAACAGCAAAGCTCATTGGAAGACAGCGGTGGACTTGGGGAAAGACGCGTACCCTCCCAGGCTTAGCACAAAGTGACATGGAGGTGGCCACTGACTGGAGCTTGAGCCTCTGCCTTAAAAGCACCACCTCAGGCACGGAGAGAAGCCGCCATCTGCCCGTGGCCGCTCCAGGCTGCCTTCTAAGGCCAGGGGCCGGCTGCACAGGGGAAACTGAGGCAGCGAGTGTGTTGCAAGGGTGTTGAGTCCTTAGGCTGGAGGTTGGGCTCCTGCTCCCGGGATGCCCCTGTCCCTCATGTGTCCTTCCCCGCGCCCCCACCCCGGTCCTTGCACTCTCTACTTGTCCCCTTCTACCTCACTAACTTGAGCTCTCCCCTTGACGGCACCCCTCGGAACTGAGGCAGGCAGGCAGGACGGGGCTGGAAAGGCACCATCGTGGCAGACGTGGGCATCTCTCGGCCTGGCAGGCGGGGTTTCGCCTCCCCCATCACGAACGGACCCTCGAGCTCCGCAGGGCACAGGGATTTTTTTTTCTCTTGGAGTCCACCTGTGCTCCACAGCTGTTCTCTCTACAGGCGGGGTGGCCTCCTCTTCGGCCTGCCTTTGCTTTCTCCCCCTTCCTGCGCAGCTGTTGGGATCTGCCGCAGCCGCCCCCTCACCCCAGGCTGTCCCCAGATGGCCCCTTGAGCGTACTTCCGAAGGAGCCCTGTAGCCACTCCTGTCTTCCTGGTCTCTGGCGCTTAGGTCCTGCCTTTGGTGTTGCTGTGGGCTCGCCTGTGCAAACCTCTCCAGGCCAGGCAGGGGCCGATGCCCTTTTTGTCCAGCCTACATCCTCCTCCTCTTCGCTTCCCAAAAGAACATGCCAGCTTCCGTTCAGTGCCAGAGGAAACCAGCCGCCAGATGTGGGTCCAGCGTGTTCTGATGGGAAATGGGAGGCGGAGGGTCTGTGCATGTCTGGGCGTCCGCAGACAGAGCGCAGGGATAGAAATCCTTCAAGTGCCATCACTGTGGTGTCACTGGAGCCGTGACGAACTTAGGGCAGATGTCGAGACAACCAGGGCAAAGTTCGCGTCCTGCATGGCGAGGCGCGGCCTGCGACGCTAACATGACCCAGCTCCGTCTGCCAGCGGGCCGCCTGCGGGTCTGGCCAGCGCGTTCGCGTGCTAAGAGGATGTCCAGTTGGATGAAATTTTCATTCCCATCAGTTTTGCCTTTTGGTGGATGGAAACGGTCAGGGAAAAGGGGAAACGTTACTCTCAAGTTTGAAAAGATCCAACCTGTGAAACCCTTAGAGACAGGCTCAAAGCTAAGGTCAAGACCCTCTGGGTCGATCAGGGTGGAAGAAGAGGACAAGGGGAACAGGCAGACCATAAAACGCGCCCTCGCCCCCCAGCTTCCCCACAGCCTGCGTGCCCCATTGGAGAAGGAAGAGGAAAAGCTGTTTCCTCCCACCTGCCCTCTTCAGCATCTGCCCCTCCGGCCCCTGCCTCGCCCACGCCCATCCTCCAAAGATCCCGTGTCCACACCACCAGTGGCATCTTGAGTTTTCATTTTTGGATGAAGTGACATTTTAGCTTTAACAAGACATTTCCAAAGCGCCTGGTCTCCTCCGAAATGCTACACTTTAAAAGTTCAGCATTGTAGGCGAAGAATCCTGACAAAAAAAGGCTAATGAGAGAAAGACGTTAGGCTCCGCGTAGATGTGCGCTCCCCCGGCCCCTCGCGACTCCACTTTGAAAATGCCTTTGAGTTGCTTTTCACGGATCGTTTTCGTTTGCTCAACGATGTTAGGTATAGTCGGTGTTACTGTAATGTCCGTAGTTTGGGCTTTAATTTCTACCACAAAATATGCTATATGGTATGTATCAAGCTTTCTGTGATCAGAAAGGAAAGGTGCCTTAAATCCCAAAGTCACGGCTTTGTCCCTATGGAAAATAACCAGAAGCACAGTGTGCGGAAGCTTTGGGACTTCCGCTGGCAAAACAAGACACTATCCAGCAAGACGCATCGAGATAGCACTGGGCCGCTTCCGTTTTGTAATTCCTTGCTCCCCCTTTTTCTTCTTTTCTCGGTTTTCCTTTTTAATTTTTAATTTTTTTGTAGTTTGCTTTAAACAGAGAGCACTTAAATAGGTGACTGTGTGTCAAAGCTCTGTGCAATAGAAATCATGTTTCTTCATTTTTAAAAGATAGCGTATTGCACACCAAATGAACTCAAAGTAAGCTTTAGACCAGGACGATTCAGGTTGCAGATGAGTATTTCACTGTAGTTCTGTGTGTTCATAAACGGAAGGGCAAACCGGCCTCCCCGACCCCCTGGGTCTCCCAGCCTGTCCACCACTGAGCGCTGCTCAGGCGCACCAGGCCCAACCCCAGGGGTGGCGGGATGGCGGGGGTGGGGGGGTGCCTGGGATTCAGCAGCTGAGAGCCTTCCCGAGTGTCTGAGACCCCAGCTGTCCCTTCCAGCACTTAACCTTGTCTTGTTGAGGCGGGCTGACTGCTACTGACTTGCCAGCGTGCGTGAGGACGATTATAAAGGATGTTTCCTTAAGAGAAAATTATTTCTATCTATCCTCTTCTATTTATTATTAGGTTAATCATTTAAGTACTTATCTGGAGTGTGTCATTGTTTTGTGTTGTTGTCGTCGTCGTTATGAATGCTATTGCTGTCACTCCAGTGGTTACTGTCCCCTGCTCCCCCCTCCAGAGACCCAGGGGGACACCGCAGGGCTCTCCAGCAGAATCAGACACCTGTCTCCCCAAGTAGCCACTCAAAAACTGGTGGTCTCTACACGTCTTAACTGTTCAAATGAGTTGATGAACAAAGAAATAGAAAAATAGCTCCCGATGTCAGGAAGCGCCAAGGGGAAGAATGGGCACGCCAGGGAGCTGAGGAGGGAAAGCAGGAAAGCCAAGTCCATTCCCCAAAGCCTCCTAGAGCCTCTGTTACAGACTTGTGGGTTCATGAAGGTTCAGTGAGCCCTGATAGAGGAGGGTGGGGGGGCGGCCTGGCCCAGAGCATCACCTCCAAGCCAGAGAGTAGCTTCGTGCATTGTAAGTTGGTGAAAACCGTCTTGCGAAGCAACAGATGTTTCTTAGCGCCTGCTGAGGAACCTGGGAGGTCCCAGGCGGGGAGCCCCTTCCCCCTTCCACTGTCAATAACCCAGAAGGGAAGAAGTGGAGAAAGAATTTTCGGTGGCTGGAAGCACAGCCTACAAGACATCCGCTTGGTTCTCACCAGGGGCGAAGGGGCGTGGGGCCTCAACCTGCCTTCCGTGCCATGACTTTTCCCCTTCTCTGAAATTGTTGGGAGTCCCAACATTGCCCTTATGTCTTTGGGGAAGAAAAGGAAAAAAAAAAAAAAAAAGCTCCAGTGACATTGCCACCGCAGGATCTTCATTTCTCCCTCGTTAGTCTGTGCACCTCTCTCCCCCCTTCTGTTCCCCGCCCTCTCTCTCTGTCCCCCTCATCATCGCACGCCTCTTTCCTTTCGAAAACGGGCGTCTCCTCTTCCATTCTGAGACCCCCTCAGAAAATGCTGTGCATTTGGGAGACGTGAGAGTTTGTCCAGAATCCTTCAAGTATTTGAGAGTAGCTTGTTGAAAACGAGGAGCGGGGAAGGAAAGCACGATGGCTGTCCCCGCGGCCCTCCCCGTGGCCTAGGAGACCCAGCTGTTCGCATAGTGCAATATCTACTCGCCATGAGAGCGGGCAGCGCCACGCTCCCATCCAGACTACTAACGCAGCACAAGCCCCACGGCGCGGAGTGGCGACCTCCCCGGGCGGCCCTTCCCACGCTCAGCTCCCCACCCCCCCCCCCACGCCTCGCGGTGTCTCACCTTTTAGCAGTATTTTATATTTTCTGTAACGCACTAAGTCTTAGACGTTTTAGCTTGTTCGTTGATATTCACAATCACAGAATCCTTTTTTTTTTTACCCCTTTAATCCTCACCAATACCCAATTGACCAAAAAAAAAAAAGGAGAGGAAAAAAACAAAAAACGAAAAAAAAACAGGTGTCATTTTTGTACAAACAGGTTTGCGAAGCCTCTTGTCGCCGTGATTCATCTCTGATGACGTTTGATTTCTTGCTATTCGTTTTCAACATGAAGAGTCAAAGTTGATCAGGCTGGCGTGGGGGTGGGGAAGGCATCCGTCGGCCCCTCGGCGTCGTCCCTTCTGTCTTTGGTTAGCCATATGACGTTTGTTCTCAGCACTGTACAACGGTCCCTATATGATATGGAGAAGCAATATCACTGAAACTCACACCATGTATTATTATTATTCACTAGCACCCTAGGTGTGATAATTGAAGTAAATATCTTTTATACAAACACAAGAACGTGTGGGTCGTTTTTATTTGAAGTGCCCTGGCCTGAGCAAAGCAGCAGACACTTTCACAGGGGCCCACGGGCTTCTTGAGAACCCGCCATCCCAAGACGGCGGGTCCTCCGGCTTCTGTGCGTCTTCTGTGGCCAGCCTCGGGGGGCTGGTGTGGGCGGCAACCTGAGATGTGGGGATCCAGGATCCTTTGTCGTCCATCGCGCCCACAGTTAGAGCTCGGAGGGAGCCCGCCTGCCGGCTTGCTACTGTCACTCTGCCTGTCCGGGTCCCCTTGAGCCAAGCACTGAGCCTCTCTGCCGTCTGCTTCCTTGTCTTAAATGGGGACACCATGACCTGTCTCACGGGCTTGTGATGAGGACCCCAAATGGCGGCCCATGGTGCCAGGGCCATCGCCAGTTCCCTCCACCAAGCCGCCTGCACCTGGTCAGTGGCCTGGCCTCACCTGCTCTTGCGTTGTCCCTGGCTCCTGGTTGCAGAAGGCCAAGCCGAGGGGGCCGGTTAAGGCTAGCCAGCGAGCCGGGAGAGGAAGGAGGGACAGTGGCTCGAGGGTGTCTGGAAGGCTGGGGCTCCTGGGAAGGGGTCTGGCGATGGGAGAGCTGCAGGCGGGGGTGCAGCGTTGCCCCAGGTGCGCGACTCAGGCTGCTGCTTGTATTGAGAGCTACTGGTCGGGGAAAACGTTGTCATTCACATCAAGTGTGACTAGTTGCGGGGGTCATTGGCTGCGTGTTAATCTGGACATCTCTGAGCACGAAGTGATGTGACTATTAATCATGAGCCCCTCTCCGAATTAAACCAGATACCATCCTCCCTCCAGCGGGATACCCCAAAGTGTGGGACAGAGATTTCTCCAGCCCACAAACCCCTGGCACCCCGAGCCTCATCCAACCACTCAGGGACATGGGTGTCATGTTGCCAGCGCTGCCTCCAAATAGCTAGCCTCCTCCCATGGGAGGAATTAGAATAGAACCAGAAGTCTAACTCAGGGCTGGGTCTTAGCTCAGTTGGTAGAGTGCTGCTCTGTGCTCTCTGAGGCCCTGGGTTCAATGCCCAGCCCTGCAAACATGGGAGAAGGACCTGGCAACCCACTCCCGAAACAATCAGCCATCAAAAACCCTATGAGGGTTGCCGTGAGTCGGATCCAACTTGATGGCATCTAACTCAGGAAATTTTTCCGTTGACTAGTTTAGGTACACCCTGACCTTTTAAAGATCCAGTAACTAAATTAAGCCATACAATGCAAACAAACAGCACAAAATCCTTCTACCCAGAAAGCCTTCCCAAGTGCTTTTTTTTTTTTTTTTAACAGTACTGGAGATTGAACCGTCATCTCTGATGACGTTTGATTTCTTCCTATTCGTTTTCAACATTAAGAGTCACTCAGGGACATGGGTGTCATGTCCCAATCTACCACTGAGCTGTACCCCCCAGTCCCTTTTCTTTTTCTTTTTTTTTTTTTTCTTTCTTTTTATTATTATTATTTTTTTTTTTTTTTTGAGGCCGGGTCTCAGTAAATTACAAGGCTGCCTCAAACTTGGGATCCTTCTGCCTCCTGAGTCACTGGGATTACAGGCATGTATTACAGGACCCAACCCCAAGTACTTTTTTTCTTCTTTTTCTGCTTCTTTCTCTTTCTTTTTTTCTTTCTTTCTTTCTTCTTTTTTTTTTTTTTTTTGTTTGTTTGTTTTTGGCAGTACTGGGGGTTGAAACCAAGCCCTCCTGCATGCCAGGCAATCACTCTACCACTGAGCTGCACCCCTAGCTCTTTTTAAAATTCAAGACAGGGTCTTCTTAAATTTCACAGACTACTTCTGGCCTCGAACCTGCCATCCTCCCGCCTCAGCCTCCCAAGTCACTGGGATTACAGGCACACGCTGCCATGCAAGGCACGAAGTACTTTTAAAGGGAGACTTAATTGAGCAAAGCTGGAGTTCTATGTGGTTTTGCAGGGCTGTTCTGTAAGCTACCAGCTCCAAAAGCAGAAAAGAGGGAGCGAGGTTTCACACTCCGGCTGCAGCTGGGGGATGTCCCCACTCCCCGCAAGCTGCTAAGCCTCCAGGGCTCTGCCTTTCTGCCTTCCTTATAGCTAAGCGGCTCTCTACAAAACTACAGGCCATATGTGGTTCTCTGAAGAGACACAGGCACAGGCCTTCAGTGTGGTGCTGGGAGACGATGCAGTATGTTTGGCACGTGCGCTGTCTGCAACTATCTGGTCTGCTTCTGTTTAACAGGACCTCCAAAGAGCTGCCTTGGAGTACGTGGCTCGCTGCGTGGTCCTAGCGTGCCAGTGTTGGGGGCCATGCATGCAGCCTGCTGTTTCTGCTTCACCTCAACATTGGTTCCCATAAGGTGGCAGAGGCCAGGTCTAGTTGTGCTGGGTATCGTAGGGGCTTGGAGGGCCCGGTGAAACTGTTGTGATGTTGGTGAGGGCGTCCTGCCTGCCGGGCGTCAGTGCTTGTCTGAGCCACCCACCATGGAGCGATGTGGCTTCAGGGAGTGGGAGACGCAGCCTGTGCCCAGCCGGGGCTGGTGCTGCTTGAGCGTCTCCACTTTTCCAACTACCTCAGCCTCTCTGAATGTCCGTAAGAAAAAGCTTTGTTTTCCCCTCAAAATTGTGGACAATTGCAGAGCTACTGTGTTGAGGGCAGTGGTGGGCAGTGCTGGGAAGGCGGTTGGAGGACCCACTTGTCAAGGGAAGCACCAGGGCATCTCTGAGGTCATGCAATGCTGCCCTCGAGTCCCACTGTCCTCTCGTACCAGCTCATGATGTCAGGAAAATCCCACTCGGCATGCAGGACCTCTTTTCTGGAAGAGTGAATGGATGGCCTGGCGTGGTGGCGCACGCCTGTAATCCCAGCAGCTTGGGAGGCGGGGGCAGGAGGATTGCAAGTTTGAGACCAGAGGCAGTCTGCGTAACTTAGCGAGACCCTGTCTCAAAAAGTAAAAAGATGGGCTGACAGTGCAGCTCAGTGGTCCAGCACTTGTAGAGCATGCAAGCGTGAGGTCCTGGGTTCAACCCCCAGTACCACACACACACACACACACACACACAAAAAAAAGAATGAATGGACTTGTAAAGGGTGGTATACGAATGCCAAGTTTTTGGGGAGATTTAAGTAATGCGCTTGGAGATTGGTTGGCACCAGTGCCCAAGTGCACATTGGTTGTAGCCGTGGGCAAGAGTCACGTGCATCATCTTCTGGTTGCTGGAGCAGCCCTCTCCAGTCGAGGGTTTTTCTACCTTGTGTTCGTATAGTAAGAATCCCTGACTCCTGGGTTCTGACTCAGTCTGCCCCAAAGCAGTCACTCCCTGGGTGACCAAGAGGACCAGCAGTTGCATGCCTGACAGTGGCTTCCGGTGGTGGGCCAATGGGCACCCAGGTTAAGCAGCAGGTCCTCCAAAGCCGGGAGCCCTCTTCTCAGCCCCCGTGGGCTCTGGGCCTTGGCCAGAGTCCGAAAACATCAGTGTCTGCTCCCTGGGCTGGCTGAGGCTGCCATCCCTGGAGTGAGCCACCAGGTGGGAGAGGGGACTCGCCCCCTTTGTCTCCAGGACAGGGCTGTGCCTTTGCTGGCAGGGGCTTTCTTCTTTGTAGTCTGGCTGACTTAGGGATCTGCCAGGGCACCTCCAACCCCAGTACAGGCCAAACCCAAAGCCTCCCGTGTCTGAGGAAACTGGAGCCTCACAAGGTTCCCTTAGACAAGTGGCTCTCTACATTTTTAATTGTCACAGCTGGACAGGGCCACTGGAATCTTTAGAAGCCAGGGAAGCTCAGTGTCCCATAATGAAGCCTGGCATGGTGGCGAACACCAACAATCCTAGCGACCCGGGAGGCAGAGGCAGGAGGATCGCAAGGTCGAGGCCAGAGGCGGCCTGCGCAACTTAGCCAGACCCCGTCTCAAAATAAAAAAGTAAAAATAGGGCTGGGGGTGCAGCTTGGTGGTAGAGCATTGCCCAGCATGCACAAAGCCCTGAGTTCAACCCCCAAGTCCTGGGGGAAAGAAAACAAAACAAAACAAAACAAACCCAACCTAGATGCTGGCGCAAAGGAGCCAGAGCTTCTGCGCCGTCAAGGGGGGCCATTGGCAGTGGCGTGTGGGAGCCGAGGCAGCACCTGCAGGCAGAGGACAGCTCAGCGGGCCCCTCTGGCTGCCTATGGGGACGCAGAGCGTGGGGGTGGGGTGAGGCAGGGAATAGGGTGTGCTGGGCAGCCCCACTGCTCCTTCCTGGCCCACAGGTGGCTAATTTGACATGACAGAGCCCCTCGTGGTCAGGAAGCCCCGGGTGCGGCTCCCCAGGCCTTGCCACCTGTCTCGCACTTGGGACACAGTCCAAGTCTCTAGGATCACAGGCCACTATGCCAGGCTCCACAAATGCCTTGTACTCCCAGAGCCAAACTAAGGTACTGCCCACTCCTTCCCCCTTTCAGGGGGCCAGGGCCAGGCACAGGCCTCCCCTCTTGGGTTCCAGGGTCCACACGGAGTCCACAATTCTCCCTTGTATTTCCCAGCTTTGGCCTGGGGCTGGACTGTCCAGGTCCAATAACTCGCCCAAGATCATGAACTCCCCAAACAGGTAGGCTCAGAATGGCTGGAAGACTCCAGCTCAGGACCTACCGTTGTTGCCACATGGCCACCCCAAAATGTCACCCCAGGGTATTGGTCTTTGTGCCCCTTAGGCAGCGATGGGCCACATCAAGTCCATATCTGAGGGTCCTCGCTCGTGGGGCCTCCACCACTGTGTCCCAGCCTTCTTGTCCTCCCAGCACGGACCGATGGATCAAACACAGCTCTGTTTGTGGCTGGGATCCAGCAGGCTCCAAGACAGCCTCCAAGCCTCAGAGGCCCGCCCGGTCCCCACCCCAAGACTCCCCTGCTGCAGTTCATTCTTTCTCCCTGTGCAGCCCAAGTTGGCCCAGAACTCGTGATCCTCCTGCCTCAGCCTCCTGAGAGCTGGGATCACAGGCGGGGCCGCGCACCAGGCTCCTCCCCAACCTTCAGAGGTAGAGACCGGAAGAGCCTCCCCAGGGACTCAGCCCTGTCCCTGGAGCTCCCTCATCACTGCCCCATTGTCAAAGGCATTTGTAGTCGTTGCAGCGGCCGCCACCAAGCTGGACTGGGGCAGCCTAAGACCGAGGTCCATTCTCAAGGCCCTAGCACGTGCGAAAACTGTCACTGGTATGCACAGTCAGGGACCACACGCTCACCCCACCCTGGAAGAAACTTGATACTCCCTCACCTCTCCCAGTCCTCAGGTGGCTCCGGGAGCCAGAAGTTGCACCCACCCTAGAAGCTTAGCCAGGGCCAGGCTTGGGCAGTGATAGGCTGGTAGCAGATAAAACACACAGGCCAGCTGGGCACAGTAGTACCCAGCCCTCGGGAGACTGAGGCAGGAGGATCGCGAGTTCTAGGCCAGGATGGCCTTCAGGAGACCCTGTCTTTATCTCGAGAGATCTCTCAAGGTGGGAGAGGAGCCTGGTGTGGTGGCCACGCCTGTGATCCCAGCACTTGGGAGGCAGAGGCAGGAGGATTGAGGGTTCTGGGCCAGCTTGGGCAGCCTGTGAAACTTAGCAGGACCCTAACTCAAAATAAAATGTAAAAAATGGACTGGGGGTGTGTGTGGGGACCTGGGTTCAACTCTTTAGTCCTAAAAAAAAAAAAAAGAAAGAAAAAAGAAAAAACGGGCAAGAAATCACCTTGCCAGCATTGGGTCCAGCCCTCACTCTGTGAGGGACAAGAGCTCATTTGAGCTGGGTGGCAACTGCCTCTGTATAGGTTCCCCCTGCCCTGGCCTTGCCCTTCTGGCCTCAGAGGCCTCACTGCTGAGCTGGGATCGGTCACGGACAGGCTCCTGTCTATGGCTGTTGCTAGGGACACCTGGTGCCAGGAACTGAACCCATCCCCTCCCATAACCCAGTCCCTTTACCTCTGTTAATGTTATACAGGGTCCGTCAGCCCCTTAGCTCCCTGTTGGTTTCGACTCCCTAGATCTCACCACTTCCGGCAGCCAGCTCTGCAAACTGCGCCAGGCCAGTGCGTCGTGGCATTTGTGATCCCCATCAGGGTCACCAAGGCCAGACCCCAGCCCTGCCACCCTCCGCCTGCCCTCCATGGCCTGGTCCACCCTCCGCCCATCTCCTCACTTCCGCCAACATCATCTCCCTGCCAGGTGCAAAGAAAGGACTCCGCGAGGGGACAGAGTCCATCTGAGGCCAGGGCAGGGGAGAGTCTGGGCAGGGGAAAGGCTGGGGGTCCCCAGTGGGGAGGCCTTGGTTCTTCATCTGTAAAACAGGGACCATCTCTTCTGACGGATTTGACTGGTTACCAGGCGCAGAAAAGGCGGGGTGTGCAGCGGGCACCAGGAGATGGCGTGGTGGGATGAGGCTGGGCTGTCCCCCGGCCCAGGGTGCGGAGCCCACCTGGGGCCGGTTAGACAGCTGGTCAGCATTTCGTGCAGTGAGGGGCCATCCACTGGGTGGGCACCTGGGCCACGTCCCTGACACTGTTCCCAGCCTGGAACCCTGGGGCATTTCTGAGGCCACAGTGCCCCCTGGTGGCTGTGAGGTGCACCCCAAGGGACAGGACCCCGAGACAGGTTTATTGTCACCATTTTGCCAAGGTGAGCCAAAAGGGTGATCCCACCACCCTGTCATTGGGTCACACAGTCAGTCAGAAAGGAGAGCCAGAGGCTGCCCAGATCCCTCCCTGCTGTGGCCACTGGCTGGCAACACCCAAAGGGCCCAGGCTAAAGAGCTTCCCCAATTTCCCACCCTCCTGCCGGACAAGAAAATCTCCGAGGGCCTTTAATCCCGGCATGGAGGCCAGAGGATGGCAAGTTCCAGGCCAGAGGCAGCCTGTGTGACTTGAAGAGACCCTGTCTCAAAATGCAAAGTAAATCAAATTGCATATATGAAAATTGTCACAACGAAAAGCATGTCAAAATGAATCACATTATGATGTACATTAAAAATTTCTAATAAAAAAAATGCAAAGCAAAAAATGGGCCGGGGGCGGGGTGGGGGTGGAGCTCAGTGGCTGAGCACTTGCAATAGCAAAAAACAAAACAAAAAACTCTCCGAGCAGAATTCGCTTGGGCTGTGCGGTAGCTCAGGGGTAGAGCCCTGGCCCAGCCTGGGCGACGCCCTGGGTTCTACGGGCAGCACCCCCAAACATACCAGAACCTCCGATTGCATTATTGCAAAGCCGACCCTTGGCTCTCAGACGGGGGAGAGAGGGTCAGGGCTGTTGAAAGGGGGGCCCACGCAGGTCTGGGGTCAGCTCCCCAGGTGGGACCCCTTCCTGGGCCACCTCACCGCACCGCCCTTTCCTTTCTGGGTCCCTCCCGCCCCGAGCCCTCCTCTGGCCATTATTATCATCGCAGAGCGTCCGTCCTGCGAGAGCGGTGGCCTTTGGGGCAGTGACAGGTGGGGAGGACTGAGCCAGCACACTCAGCTGCTCTTGCCTCCAGCCGGGGTTGGCAGGGGGAGCCGAGGGTCCCCCCCATGCTCCTCTGATGGCCTCCTCTCCCCTCCGCTACAGGGCGCTGTGCAGAGCTGCAGGTCCGCGTCACTGAGGCCATGGCCACCACCGCGGAGCAGAGAGAGCTGATCACCCGGCTGGAGCAGGACCTCAGCACCATTCAGTCCATCCAGCGGCCCGACGCCGAGGTGAGCTCTCCGCCCCGCCCCCCGCCCCTGCCCTGGGTCCCCTTGCAGCCTAAGAAACCACTGACCGCCCAGATCACAGGCGGGCGCCACTGCACCTAACATTTTTGTTGTTTATCTAAGACAGAGAGCCTCACTCCCTAGCCCCAGCTGGCGCTGAACTCCGATGCACCTGCCCCAGGCTCCTTCCCACCTTGAGACGAGATCTCGCGACACTGAGCCAGAGTCTCATGAGATCTCACTCTTCCTGCCTCAGCCTGCCTTGCGCTGCCCACGCGCTGCCCATACCCTCAGGGTTCCCTGCTCACTCCCTCCGAGCCACCGTCCTCCCCATTGCCAATGCCGGACCCCAGCGGAGGCCACGGGGCTTCCTTGAGCTGGCACAAAGTGCCCCCTGTCACAAGCTGATTGCTCCTCTTGCCTGAGAGCTCTGGGCAGAAGGAAGGTCGAGGTCACACACTGGTCTCAAAGCTCGAGGCCACACGGCCCCAAGACCGTACAAAGCTAGAGCCTAGAGCCAGGTGGGGCGGCGCACACCTGGAACCCCAGCCCGGAGGCTGGCGCAGGAGGACAAAGGCGAGGACAGGGCCAGCCTGGGCTACACAGCCGGCTCCAGGCCAGACGGGGCCACGACAAAAAGTAAAAATAAAAATAAAAAATAAAAAAGGAGAGAAGAAGGAAGTTGAAGCCTAAATATCTTCCTCCTTTGCCTCCCGGCCCCAGGGCCTCGCAAGCGCTCCACCACTGGGCTGCACCCCCAGTCCCTTTTTTTTCTTTTTTAATTTTTTATTTTGAGACAAGCCTGCAGCCATAGCCCTGTGGCATCTGATCCCATCAGATCTCGGAAGCTAAGCAGGGTCAGGATGGGAGACCGCCTGGGAACACCATGTGTTGTAGGCTTGGGGGAAGGACCCGGCAACCCACTCCCAAAAATCAATCCGCCATTGAAAACCCTATGAACAGCAGAGAAGCACTGACAATAGTGTTTCACCTGTTGTACAGAGGGTCGCTATGAGTCGGATACACACTCGGTGGCACCCAACAGCAACACATTTTGAGACAGGGTCTTGCTAAGGTACACAGGCTGCCTCTGGCCTCGAACCTGCGATCCTCCTGCCTCCACCTCCAGAATTGCTGGGATCAAAGGGGGGAACCACTGTCCCTAACATTTTTGTCATTTTTCTAAGACAGAGAGCGTCATTGCCTAGCCCTAGCTGGCCTTGAACTCCAGATGCTCCTGTCTGAGGCTCCTTCCCCACCTTGAGACGAGATCTCGCGAGACTGAGACAGAGTCTCACGAGATCTCGCTCTTCCTGCCTCAATGTCCCTTGCGCCGGCCCTGCTGCCTTCTCTTCCCCGCTGGCCCACACTGGGTGTCCTAATGGAGACCCTCCTGCAGCCAGGCCCCTTCTCCAGGCAGCCCCGCCGGCTCCCTGCCCCCCGTTTTGTTCCACCACCCTGAAAGGGTGTGTTGTGTGCCCACCACGTGGAAACGCCACCCCATTTCTTCCTCTTGCCTGCAGGGCGCCACCGAGCAAGGCCTGGAGAAGATTCCAGAACCCATCAAGGAGGCCACAGCCCTGTTCTACGGTGAGGCGGGGCTGACCCACACCCACCCAAGGACTGAGGGACGACGGGGGCAGGTGGTGCACGCTGACAGCCCAGTTCCCGAAAGAGCACCCTGTCCCTCCAAGGCCGAGGCCCCCACCCCAGCAACACTGTGTTGTTGTTGTTAGGTGCCATGGAGTCGGTATCTGACTCATAGCAACCCTCATGTGGTTTTCAATGGCTGCCTGATTCGTGGTTGCCTTGGGAGTGGGTTGCCAGGTCCTTCTCCTATTTTTTTGTGGTGCTGAGAAATGAACTCAGGACCTTAGAGACTGCAGCACAGCGCTCTACCAACTGAGCTGTAGCAGCCTTAAAAGCCGCAAGTCAGCCAGGCGCGGTGCCTGTCATCCCAGCGACTCGAGAGGCTGAGGCAGGAGGATCGCACATTGGAGGCCAGAGGCAGCCTGTGTAATTTAGCGAAACCCTGCCTCGATTTGAAAATTAGAAAAAGGGGCTGAGGGTGTTCCCAGCCTCAGAGAGGAGGCGGCCTCCTCAGGTGTCAGGTCCAAGGCATGGTGGGGAGGGGGCTGCCGTGGCCCCCTAGGTCCTTCGCATCCCTTTGCTTCCCAAAGGGCCCATTCTGACTGATGCAGGGGTTTCGTGTCCAAGCACAGCGTCATGGGGCAGGGAGCCTGGGAGTCTGGCCTGCTCACAGTGCAGGAGGTGATCGGGGTCCCCCCCCCCCCCCCAGCCCTATTCTCAGCTCAGAGACCTCCCACCTTCCACTCTCAGACCTCCCAGGTCCTCCTAGCTGTCCCTTCTCCATCCCCGCCCTGCTGTGGCTCCTCTCTACCCCGTGGCCCTTGGCTAGAAACCCCAGAAAGCCAGGGCTAGGCTATCCAAGGGGCTGGGGTTTAGCTCATTGGCAGAGCACTGCTCTGTAGTCTCTGGAGTCCCGGGTTCAAATCCCAGCACCACAACAATGGGAGAAGGTTGTGGCAATCCACTCCCGAGGCAATCCCGAAACATTCAGCCGTTGAAAACCCTATGAGGGTCGCTGTGAGTCAGATACAACTCGATGGCACCTAACAACAACAACAGGCTATCCGAGGGCTCCCTGACGGGCTCTGGAACTTGCCGCCTCCGCTCCCTCCCCTACCCCTAGGACCCCCGGCTCCAGCCAGCAGCACCCTCCCCGAGGGTCAGGTGGACTCTCTGCTTTCCATCATCTCCAGCCAGAGGGAGCGCTTCCGCACCCGGAACCAGGAGCTGGAGGCCGTGAGTACTGTCCTCCTGTCCCCCTGGGAGCACACCGAGGGAGTGAGGGCCTAGGTGGGGAAAGACTCAGGCTTGAGGGAGAAAACAGTGTCCCTAGCCCTAAATCATAGCAGGATTAGGTTTATTCTGTGCAGTCAGGGAGGGCTTCCAGGAGGAGGCAGAGTCACACTGGGCCTTGAAAGAAGATTCAGGCATTCAAGGTTAGAGAACACAGTGGCTTGTCCCAGGGATGCAGGAAGGAGGCATAGGAGACAAGACACCAAGGTGCCAGGTGGGAACTCTACTGCCAGGCTGGGACACCCTCAAAGGCTTTAAGCAGGGGACACTGCAAGAGAGAAGGGTACGCAGGTCACTCAGCCAGTGCAGGACAGGACACTGCCTGGGGACGGCCAGGAAGAAATGTTCCAGTCAGGCAGGGGAATGGGGAAGCCAGGCAGACAAAGGGGAGAGAGGACAGCTGGGAACCCCATGGGGTCACGAGCTCAAGGAGCCCAAAGACCCTACTGGCTGCTGAGGGGCCCCGAGGACGGGATGATTGTGCACAGCTGACCTACATTCTACTTTAAAAGTCTAGACTCTGTACCAAGGCCTCTTTTAAAATTTGTGGTGAGCAGCCAGGTACGGTGGCGCACGCCTGTCATCCCAGCGGCTTGGGAGGCAGAGGCAGGAGGATCCCAAGTTCGAGACCAGACGCAGTCTGCATAACTTAGTGAAAAAGTAAAAAAATGGGCTGGGGGCGCAGCTCAGTGGTCCGGCACTTGCAGAGTATGCAGGCTCGAGGCCCTGGGTTCAACCCCCAGTACTGCAAAAAGAAAAAAAAAAATTGTGCTGAGCCAGGCATAGTAGGTTCCCCCGGCGGGGAAGGAACTCCCCAGAGGTGGGGGTCAGTAAGGCGCTGGCACAGAGGGGTCCCAGGCAGTGGACAATCCGTGGAAGCCTGGCCCCTCCTCCCCACCCGGCCTTCCCCGACCCTGCTGCCACCCCCAGGAGAGCCGCCTGGCCCAGCACACCATCCAGGCCCTGCAGAGCGAGCTGGACAGCCTGCGGGCCGACAACATCAAGCTGTTCGAGAAGATCAAGTTCCTGCAGAGCTACCCCGGCCGGGTGAGAGGCAGCCCAGGCGCAGCCCCAGGGGCCAGGCAGCGGTGGGCGGAGAGAGGCTGGGCGGGCGGGGCAGGGTTGGGGCGCACAGGGACCTGCTGATCAGCACTGGGCCCGAGGGACCCCAGAGACCATCCAACCCCCGACAGGTGTCAGCTGTCCTCCCTAAGCTTGCGGGCAGCCCCCAGCATGGAGACTGCACAGGTTCACTCACCAGAGCCAGCCAGGAGGGCAAGGCACAGCTAGAGGCACGGGGTGTAGGCCGAGGGCCCACCAGCCCGAGCAGCCCCTCTGTGAAATGGGGTGACCCACTAGCTGCCCCAGGAACTGGGAACTTAACCCCAGCAGTGCTGAGCACCACATAGGCCCGACCCTGGGGAACTGGTATGTTTTAAATATATTGTTGTTGTTGTTAGGTGCCGTCGAGTCGGTATCCGACTCATAGCGACCCTCTGTACAACAGGGGAAACACTATTGTCAGTGCTTCTCTGCTGTTCATAGGGTTTTCAATGGCAGATTGATTTTTGGGAGGGGGTTGCCAGGTCCTTCTCCCAAGCCTACAGCTTCTGGTGTTCCCAGGCGGTCTCCCATCCAGG
>VMDO01031002.1:0-20599 GCA_007922755.1 Pedetes capensis
ATTCTTATATTCTAATCATCTAAATAAAGCATGCTAGTTGTCAGTACTATTTCAGTTCAGAGCTTACTAAATATTCCTTCTAATAAGCTGATTATTCATTATCACAATTAGTACTTTGAAAACATTTTGGTGATATAAAGACATATTTTATATTAATTCATATATTATATATATTGTTCAGCATATGAATAAATTCTGTGTCATATAAAAAATTTAAACAATGGAACAAATATAACCTATTATGATAAAACCTCCACTATTATTTTGAAATTATCAGTATACACAATTACTATTAGCACTGGCATTTCTTATTAACCACCTTTTAATGAAGAAAATAATTTAAAAGTAGCAATGCCTTTCTGTATGGTACCTCTTAAACATTTAAGAACACATAATGGCAAAAAGCCATTGTACTTTTCAAAGGATAATTCATAGTCTTGGGAATTTGCATAACTAGTCAAGAAATGAAGATGTTTGAAAGAGTTAAAACCTCTTCTAGAAGATCAGTTAATGATTTTTCTCCTATAATTGAGCAGAAATGTTTAGCAATGTAATAATCATAGTTATGCCATTTTTCATCTTGCACTTCAGTTGTGGTAATGTGTTTTGTTTTTCTATTCAACTGTCATTATGTTTATGTTCAGTGCTGGACCACTGAACTGCACCCTCAGCTCATTTTTTACTTTTTGAGATAAGGTCTTGCTAAATTAAGCAGACTGCCTCTGGTCTTGAACTTGCAATCCTCCTGCCTCTGCCTCCACAGTCACTGGGATTATAGACGTGGGCTACCGCTTAGAAAACATTTCTAAATTTATAAAAACAGGAAAAATAGGAAAGAAAAAGAAAGAAAAAATGCCAACACACACAGTTATTAAAGTTTCAAGAGTACAAAACTGCAAGAGACCAATATCAAAATGTAATATTACACTGATATATATTGTTTTTTATTTATCAATCCCATAACATCATGTAGTTGGGAAACAATCAGATACAATCATTGATATGTGACAAATAAACAAATTAACAACAGTTACAAGTCCTAGAATTGCATCCAGAAACTCAAAATATGGAATAATATTAAACTTTTTTCTCTTTTCCATAAGTGAAGTATGTGGTGCTATCTTTTGGACTACTGGAGTTACGATTTGGAGACAAAGATCATAGTAACAATTTTTGAAGATATGAAACATAAACCAGTACTTCTATGGTTTAAAAATATACATAGTTTATTATATTTATGATTCAGAATGCACATAGTGATCTTTCAGACCATTGCTTTCATCATTATTATTTAAAATATTTTTAAACTTATAAAACCTGGGTTATTAACTCATCTTAATTTAGAAGAAAAACAAGTTTATAACAAGTTAAACAACTCCACATTGCTATTATTTTGATAACTATACACAGATACATGCCAATAATTTAACCTTGTGAGTTTTTTTCATAGACTACGTGCACTGTAAGATGAATTTACTTACAAAGGTATAATATCAACAATAATTGGGACATTAATATATAAAAAAGCTTGTTTGGAATATCTCTGTTTGTATTTTTAATCACATGAGAAAATATGATTCATAATTAATTTCTGAATGAATACTTTCCAAAAATGACATTCTTGTGACCTTTAGATACTAATTTCATTACTATAATTCACAGAAGTACGTGAGGGTTTAAAAATTACTTTGCATTAAGATATATTAATTGTGCTGCACATTATTTAAGACAGTTTAGTCACCTGAACTTAGGCAAACTTAGGCAACCAAACCTATTTCCAAGACATTTTAATGACATGAATTCTTTAAAAAAAAGAAACAAAAAACCTATGATACATTGAAAAACATAAACTTAATTTCAAAAAATTTAAACAGAAAAAAATGACTTTTTGCAGGAATAAGCAGCTCTTAAATTAAAATGCTTTATGAAACATGATACCAAAACTATAATTTTCTTTTATTATTATACTTGTTATTGTTGTTGTTCTGTGCTGTTAAGTTGGTGTCCAACATAAAGGACTTACATACATACATAGCGACCCCATGTACGACAGGTGAAACAGTATTGCTAGTGCTTCTCTGCTATTCATAGGGTTTTCAATGGCTGAATGTTGTTTTGGAGTGAATTGCTCATATTGGAATGCATTTATTTTCTACCCCTGACATTTTCCTTTTTGAGCAAGTGGTTGTTCTATTCCCTCTCCAGCCAGTGAAGGAAAACCTTCCCGTGATATTGCAGCTTACCGCTTGCCCTCCTGACACATGTTCACGTCCAACTTCTTTTTAAGACATTAACACCTAGGCAGGGTGACAGGAAAGAATCCTAGGAAAATCTTGGATTCAATTTGTTAGGTCTAAGAATTTAAAATCAATTAAATTCAGATCTACATTGTTTGGGATTCCAGGATGCATTTGGTTTTTCTGCATTAAATCCTACCACTAGGGGGTGCCAGGGAATGCCCAAGGTCCTTGCCTTTCTCAAGACTTTGTTCAAAGAAGTAACATGGTCACTCTATACCTCAGCTTGTTACTCAAGGCCTGTTGAGGTGACGTGATATCTCCCACATAATGTTTGCTCCATTCATAATATTTGCACATAACATGGCTCAGTGGAATGGTATGCCACTTTTTAGAAATTGCCAACATTTTCCATTAGAAGTCATTGATTACTGAAAAATACCAACACAAAGTATTCAGAACATCCTCATATTAGAAGCTCTGTTAAGGGATACAGCCCCCACCAGATGACTTTTACATCCATTTCTTCAAATCCTTGAGTTGAAAGAATGACATGTCTCATATGACTTTGCATGTGAGACTAGGTGAAAGTACTGAGCCCCCAGTTGAAAGAAGGAATCTAAAGCTTACTACAGTCAGAATCAACCATAGAAAACATTATGAATCTCATTGAACTAATGACAATTTTGTGGGGCATGGCACAGTGTTGGATACTAAACCATTCATTGAAGGGTTGCTATTGTTCTGACCCCAAGATCACACTTCCAAGAAAAAATAATAATGATTTCTGAAGTAACCTGCTGCGTTCTTATCCCTAGAGTGTCTAATCTGGAAGCTCAGGAGGAACGGACCCCCATGAGTGACTTGAATACATTCTGAAACACAGGTGCCATGATTTCCACGATCAGAACCCCCTAGATCCCTCCACAGCACAGGCACACTGAAAGGTGGGGTGACTTATATTGGAATACATTTGTTTTCTCCCCCAGAAGTTGTGCTTTTCAAGTATGTGGTTGTTCATTTCGCTCTCCAGTCCATGAAGCAAAATCTTCCTGTGATGCTGCAGCTTAGTATTTGTCCTCCAGACACATGTCCATGTCCAACTCTTATTTATGAATTAACACCTGGGCAGGGTGAAAGAAAACAATCCTAGGAAATATGACTGAGGAAATGTGGCTTACAGTCATTTTGTAAATGTCAAACAGTCAGGAATGGACATGGTTGCACCCCTGCATTTACATAAAGCAAACCAATGGATGGAGCCACTTTCTTCCCTTATTTAAATAAGTGGATCTGAGTGTGAATCTGAGTAGAAACTACTCTATATAAACAAGCTCTTTTCTTCATTCTTTTAGAATACAATTTGCATTTGATTCAAGACTTATTTGTTTGTTTTGTAAACTATTTTTGTTTTGTTCATTGCTTGTTGTTGTTGCTGCACCTTTTTTTGTTGTTTGTTTTTTAAATAAAGCTTCCCTTTTCTTTTAAATTTCTTCCTGGTAAATTTTTGTTGACATTCCCTAAGACTAAATTTGGGCTGGAGCTTTGTTCAGTTGGTATAGTGTCTGTGTTGCACTCTCTGAAGACCTGGGTTTCATCCCCAGCACTGCAACTAGGAAAAAAGTTGTGTCAATCCACTCCTGAAGCAATTCCAAAGCAATTAACCATTGAAAACTCTGTGAGGGTCACTAAGAGTCAGACCGCAATCAACTGCACTCAACAACAACAACAAAGATCAAATTTGGTCAACTCTGAAATGGGTAGGCTATGGTTTAGTTCAGTTGGTAGAGTGCTTCTCTTCGCTCTTTGACTGCCTGGATTCGATCCCCAACATTCCTAAAATGGGAAAAGGACCTGGCAGCCCATTACTCTTTGAACAGCAGAAAAGCACTGATTTAGTGCCAGGCATGGCACAGTTTTGTGGAGTGTTTCAGCAAATCCTGAAAATTGAAGTACCCCCTTAATATTACAGACTTGTGTAACTGAAAGACAGTTTGCCTCTGCTGTTACCTCAGAAACATCATTTATGGCTTTTAGCTACTATTTTGTGCTCTATTTATTAATGATATGCTAGCTGAATAGTTCTCTATTTGTAATTTGCCTTTCTTAGACAGTTCTGTTGTAGGGGAGTGTTTCTTTCTATTGTACATAGGTTTTCTATGAGACAGACTCAACTGGACTGCACCCAACAAAAAACAACAACATGTATTAATTATCATTAGCCAATATTTTTATGATTATAATGTAGTACATTTTAACAAAACAAATGCACATCATTTCACAAAACAGAAAAAAATGTGATCAAATAAAAAATTAGGTTGAACAATTACAAATGTCATTTTTTACACATTAAAAATAGTCTTTTATAGCAATTTCCATTTTAGTACTTTCCTCAATGATAGTCACTATCAGTCTTACATTTTATATGTCTGTACAAGTTTAAAAAGTATTTTATATAGCTACATTCATTAAATCACTCACATGAGTTGGGTGCTAGGATCTGTGGTGAGTTTGGGTGCTCAGTCTCTTTCCTTGATGTCCAGGCTTAAGGGAGGGGTAACACAGGTAATATAAAACTGCTCTTATTACCTTCTTCAATGTGACTTTTCTTAATTTTGTGTTTCATTGAGGTGCTGTAATCTACCGCTTATGATACAATAATTGTTAAGGTTAACATTTGTCTGAAAAGAGAAGTGATGAAGGCTCTTTGTATGCCACTTTATTGATGTTATTTCCTTTTTTATTCTTTAAAGGATATATGTTCTCTACCATTGACCCTTCCAGTGGAAGAACTTGGTCTTGTGTTTACAATTGAAATTTTTGTGGGTACTTAATACGTGCTCTCTAAAGTCAATGAAATATTGTATCAAATGCTGTCTTATTCATAAAAACGTATATAGTATATTTTCTTGAATATTTTTGTTCACAAACAGGAAGGGGTAAATTAAATGAGAATGTAGAAACCCATCATTTGATCTTTCATTCGTTTTTTTCAAACTATGTTACAAAATATAAGCACCGAGATAAAAATGATTTATGAATCCAAGGAAATTAAAAAATGATGAAGAAATAGAGTCTAAGTACAGAAATTAGAAAAATAATTAGAAGTCTAGGACACATCCTATTATATAATGGAATTATATAATTATAATATATTATATATATATTATATATATTATATAATTATAATATATTATAATATATAATATTATATATAATTATAGCCTTAATTTTTGAAATTTGGAATATCCTAAGGTGCCTAGAAACTTGTTTAAATGCAACAACATTCATTTGTTTTCACATTAAATTTTGTATATGCCTGTATATTCATATACCTTAACAACATACTTACTTGAAAAATTGAATCAATACTATTTATATGAAGAGTATTAAAGCATATTATAAGATAGTGAAATAATTTAGCAGTAACTAAGAATACCAATTGGCCTGCAGCCATAGCACTGTGCTTCCAATCCCATCAGATCTTGGAAGATAAACAGGGTCGGCCCTGGTTAGTACTTAGATGGGAGATTGCCTGGGAACACCAGAAACTGTACGCTTCTGAGAAGGATGCAGAAACCCACTCCAAAAAAATCAATCCACCATTGAAAACCCTATGAATAGCAGAGAAGCACTGACAATAGCGTTTTGCCTGTTGTACATAGGGTCGCTATGAGTCGGACACCGACTGAAGGGTACCTAACAATAACAAAGAATATCAATTGGGGATTTAGCTCAGTTGGTAGAGTGCCATTCTGCAGTCTCCGAGGTACTGAGTTCGATTTCTAGCACCACAAAAATGGGAAAAGAACGTGG
This sequence comes from Pedetes capensis, assembly GCA_007922755.1. Classification (NCBI taxonomy): domain Eukaryota; kingdom Metazoa; phylum Chordata; class Mammalia; order Rodentia; family Pedetidae; genus Pedetes; species Pedetes capensis. The sequence continues at coordinate 6,054 of VMDO01031002.1, forward strand.
CAATCTACTCCCAAGGCAATCCCAAAACAATCAGCCATTGAAAACCCTATAAGGGGTCACTATGAATCAGATACCGACTTGATGGCACCTAACAGCAACAACAACAATATCAATACTTCTTAGTTTCTTGGTTGTATGTTATAAACTGAGCACTGTCATCACTCCCAACTCAATTCTGTTTCACCTAACCATGAAGTTCATACTTGCAGCTTGTTAGAAATAAATAGCATGAAAGATATTTAGTTTCAATATGACCAAAATCTTGTCACCTCAGTCATGAGGAGACTCCATTTTTATTATTTAGATGAACTTTCCAAGCACCTGTAATTACATTTTTTCATTTTAAATAGACGCTATCTGGCCATTTAGTTCTTCCATGAAAATCACAAATAAACACAACATAAATCTAGCTCACATAACAATATATGATAAAACAATTCATAAATTATATTTCTAATGATTAAAATTTGATTTATCACAAAGAAAATGTTAAAAGAGTCTATGGGAGGTTATAATACCAGAACATTAGAATTTTATCACTCATACATCTATCTTGGATAGTTATTTAATCCATAGTAAATAAAAAAATTAGAGCTTTTGCCATGCTTTGCATAGGGAAATACATTTTTGAGATTATGAAGCATTCCTTTAGTATATAACACAAACTGCTTTTTCAAAGATGAAGCAATAAAAGGATTCAAAGTGCTCTTATCAGCAAATGTAACATTTGTGCTAAGTTATTTATGAAGAATCAAACACAATAAAACATGTTATAAATCACCTTGCAACTCTCAAATCCAGCTATGTAGTAAGTGAAATCAGGAACTATAAAAAGTGATGTCTCAGATATAAGTGTTAGTAAAATAATGGCAACATTATGCAGAGATGGTTTCCTTTACCCAGGCTTATTTGTATTTCTCAATATTATTTTTTAGAACTGGTCTAAGAAAGGCAAATTACAAATAGAGAACCATTCAGCTAGCATATCACTAATAAATACAGCACAAAATAATAGCTAAAAGCCATAAATGATGTTTCTGAGGTGACAAGAGAGGCAAACTGTCTTTCAGTTACACAAGTCTGTAATATTAAGGAGGTACTTCAATTTTCAGGATTTGCTTTACTCATCTTTAAAGATAGGAGAGATAATAACTAACCTTCACTGGGTTTTGCAAGGATAAAATAATATATAAAATGAAATATTATGTCAGTTCCTGACATACAATATTCCATGAAAGTTTGTATTAATAATGTACAAGAATATGCTTCTCTAATAGTTTTAGAATTAAATTTAGAATTTGTACTCACTCTTCCATTCATCAAAATATATTTTCTATCCCCCTTCCTTTTAAGGGCTGGAATTTAGCTCAGTTGGTAGAGTGCTGTGCCTCAGTCTCTGAGGTCCTGAGTTCAATTCCCAGCACCACAAAAATGGGAAAAGGACATGGCAATCCACTCCCAAGGCAATCCTGAAACAGCCAGCCATTGAAAACCCTATGAGGGTCACTATGAGTCTAATGCTGACAACAACTTCTTTTTCAACCTTTAATTTATTCTTTCTAATTTTCACTACCATCTGGTATATCTTTGCTCTCATTCAAATTTTAATTTAATTTTATTTATTTGGATCTATATGGATCCATAATTCCTTATTTTTTATTAAGTGGGTTAAATATTTTATTAAATATTTGTTTATATTCTCAAATTTTCACATTAACAGTGCACTGAAGCCCACCCATGTGCCCACCAATGGAGAGGTCTCCATTGTTCTTTGAGCGTATCATTGCTTTCTGGCACAAATTTCATATATATATATACGCACACACACATACACATACACACACACCCTCACACGCATACATACACACATATGTGTGTATAAGTGTATATATGTATATACACACATATATACATACATATATATATATATATATATATATATATATATATATATATATATATTTGCCTCAAGTTCACTTTATACTTTCTGTTTCCACCTATGAAATCAATCATTTCTTAAGAAGAGTCACTATTTCTTTTAATGGGCTTTAGAAACGATGATCTGGGTGCTTAATACAGTCACCAATATCAGATGCCATTGCTTCTAGTTCTTGTCGGTTAACAGATGTGTGTTTGGGAGGGTGTTTACATATGCATTCCCATGTACATTTTTCTGATGAGTTCATACCAATTATTCCAACTATACTCCAGTATCATAGATTGTACTTTACTTTTGTCCATTTTCATATTTATAAGATCTTTCTTTGAAAGCAATATACCTAGATCTTATCCTTAATACACTTACTAATTTGTTCAATCTCCCAGTGAAAGTTCCTCCTCCACAGGCAATTTCATTCTCATAAATTGGCTTTATCCCTGTGCTCAGGCTTTGTACCACCCATATCAGACCATTAGTCCATATGGATTCCTGCCCAAATGTGCTTGGGCTATGATACCTCTTCTAGACCATCCCCTTGTATGTTCTAAGCTAAGAAGTCCCCTGAGTTGGCTCCATCTTCTTTCTACTTTCACTCAAATCCCTTATTCCAAGTCATGATATCCTTCTTCCAGCATTTGTGACACAGATTACTATCTTTTCCTGCCCCAACTAATGGCTTGAAGACTGAGTTTCTCAAGAATAAAAGATAAGAAAAAGAATAAAAGAATGAAAAGGAAAATAAAAGATGAGAAATGTTCACCACCTTATAATAGAAAATAAATAACATAAAAATTATCCAATGAAATATATCTATGTACATATATATACACACATACAGAGATATCATTTACACAAGTTTATGTTATCACCAAACTATCAAGATTATTATCTAAATATATCATCAGCTACTACACACACAAATGCCAATTTATGTTTCCATTCTTAAGCTCCTGAAACATTAACATATCTTATTAACTTGCTTTGTAGAACTTTGAACCTATGGTTTAACTTGTTGTTGTTCTTGTTGTTAGGTGCCATGAGTCGAGTCCAACTCATAGTGACTCTATATAAGCAGATGGAAACACTTGCTGATTCTGTGCCAGGCTAACAATCTTATTTATGTTTAAGCCTATTGTTGCAGACACTGAGTCAATCCATCTGGTGGAGGGTTTTCCTCTTTTAAGTTGACCTGCCACTTTCCCAAACATGATGTCATTCTCCAGGGATTGATCTCTCCTGACTACATGTCTGAAATATGTAAGACACAGTTTAGCCATTCTTGCTTCCAAGGAGCACTCTCGTTGTACTTCTTCTAGGACAGATTTGTTGGTTCTTTTGGCAGTCCATGGTACATTCAGTAGACGTCTCCAGCACCACAATTCAAAAGCATCAATTCTTCTCCTGTCTCACTTGTTCAATGTCCAGCTTTCACAAACATTTGATGTGACTGAAAATACCATGGCATGAGTCAGACGCACCTTGGTCTTCAATGTGACATCTTTGCTTTTCAATACTCTAAAGAGATCTTTGCCACAGCTTTTCTTAGCGCAATGCATCTTTTGATTTCTTGACTGCTGCTTCCATTGGTGCTGATTATAGAGCCAAGCAAAGCAAAATCTTGGACAACCTCGATCTTTTCTCCATTTATTGTGAAGTTCGGACTGACCCAGTCGTAAGGATTTTTGTTTTATTGTTTAGTCACAACCCATATCAAAGGCTATGATCTTTGATCTTCATCAGTAAATATTTAACTAGCAATTAACAAATATAATTATATATATATATATATATATATAGTGCTTTTTAGTATGTCCGGTTTGTCAGCTTTATAGAGAAGGTATTGAACTAATTATAAGTAGGGGATAGGAAGGGTGTGGTTTAGAAGATGAAAAGAGTTATGCTGTCTCCTGGTCAATGCAAAATTCAGAGATTCTGCCTGGTATGTCAAACACTAGGGATGAAAGTGTGTGGATCATTATTCAGAATCAATTTAATAAGACTCCCTAGTTGTTTTAGTTTTAGAAACTAATTACCACCCACCTGAAAGATCAAGGACTCTTCTCTTTAGCCCAAAGCATCACAGGTTGAACTCCAACACAATACAAAGAGAGTTGCTCTTTTCTTTCTGAATCGATGTTTATTATGAAAACAAAAAAATGTGCTAAAGAGGACACTAATATGATATCAAATCTTTCTAGCTGACAGGTCTAGACTACTTACATGCTATAAAGAAAAATTATTTTGGCATGTAACTTAGTCTCAAATCAGTAATTATCTAAAGTTCTCAAAATAAATTGCTTTTTGTACTTTGCAATATCCATGAAAAGTTTGAAAACTTTAATTACCTGTTTCAAATTATTTAAAATAATTTCTTGATGATACTCTGCATCTCAAGTATCATAGTCAGTACATCTTATAAGGAAGTAATTGTGTAATTAAAGATTCATTTATTATTCCTTGTGTCAAATAAAATGCATTTTTATTACAAAATAATGTATTTATTCTAGCAGTTTAAAGTACTTAGTAGCAACATATGGGCACAATTTTTGATAGAACAATGAAATCATTTCTTTAGTTAAAAATTGTTAGAATAAGGAAATATATTCACTACTTTCTCTTGGGTTGTTGTTAGGTGCCATGGAGTCAGTAGTAGTTATAAAATAAACATATATAGATTGACTATTTTCACTGTAGGCCAAAATTTTGAAAAAATTTTATCACTTTTGCATTGTAGGGTAAGCATAATGCTAAAAGGCACCTTGAAGGTGCACAAAAGAAGTCTCATTGCTATGCTGTCCTACTATTTATGGACAGTTTTAAAATACTAAACTAAAGGAGAATTTATAATGGGTTGTGTTCTCACTTGTGTTAAAGTCCTTTGTATAAAATAGTCATATTGTTATCAAATCGTAGGGAAGTAAAACTCAAACTGGGAGAGACTTTTATGCTGCAGTTATTTAGGGGTCTTCCTCATGCATTCAGTGTGTCTAGCTAATTGGAACTTCTTTCCTTTGTGTTTTTCAGCAAGAGAATAAAAAGTAAGTTTTCATAGTCTCTGCTACTACAACATAATATCATTTATTAGCAACTTCTCAAGAAAAGAAATGTATTTCTTACAATTTGGGAAGCTGGAAACTCCAGGATCAAGACATGGGTAGTTTGGTTGTTTGATGAGGGTGCAGCCTCTGCTTCCAAGTTGAAAATTTGAACCTGAGTCCTCTTGAGGAGAAGAATGCTATGACTTCACACCACAGAAAGCAGGAAGGTGAAAGAGGAAGAATATAATTTAAATGGGTCCTTTCTGGAGAATATAGCCTTTACTTCACAACACTATCTGCCAATGCTCAACCTCCAGAACTGGGAGAAAATACAGTCCTGTTTTTTATAAGTTATACTATTGTGATATTCTATTATAGCAGGACAAGAGAGACAAAGGTATGTCTTCTAATACTTTATGTGATTGAATCTGCTATACACATAGAGGAAGTTTGATATTCTTACTGTGTATGAACTCTATAGAAAACTTAAATATAGAAATGCAATATGAACATGTTTTGCAATTAATTCAATAATTCATATCTGCCAGGTTCTGGGTACAATAACTTGGGAAAGCCAGGAAAAGGGAGAAGAAAAAAAATGATACTTCCAAAGAGATTGTGTTAGTTCATTTCTGGTTAAAAGAAAAGAGAAAAAGAAAAAGAACAAGACTATATTTGAAGTCAGATGCTATGGCTCATACTTTTAATCCCAGTGACTACTAGGGCTAAGGCAAGAAGACCATAAGTTCAATGCCATAGACAGTTTAGACAATTTAGCAAGACCTTGTCTCAAAAGTAAAAATTAAAATGGCCCCAGACTGCATCTCCATCATAGAGTACTAGCCTAGCATGCAAAGAGCCTTCACTTCAAACCCTCAGTACTGCAAAAGAAAAAAAAAATACACATATAATATATGTGTATATATTTGACTTGGGCTGGGATTTAGCTCAGTTGGTAGAGCACTGGGCTGCAGTCTCTGAAGTCCCGAGTTCAATTCCCAGCACTGCAAAAATGGGAGAAGGACCTGGCAATCCACTTCCAAGGCAATCCTAAAACAGTCAGCCATTGAAAACCCTATGAGGGTCACATTGAGTCAGATACCAACTCGATGGCACCTAACAACAACAACAACAACAACAACACAATATATTATTCATTTTCAAACCCACACTTAGATTATAGAAGTGGAAAAGTAAGCTACTTAGGCAAACAAACAGTGAAAAAACAGACAATATAACCACAGGATATATCATGATGTACTAGATACATTGCCTTTTCCCAACATTCTATATTTCCCTCTCAGTCAAACCTTTGAAAGACTGGAAATTACTTTCTTAGTTTGCCCATTAGCAGAGTTTTGTTAAGCTGAATACTGTGTAGGTGACCTAGATGAATTTCTATTCCACCCTAATCTTATTTATCTTTGAGGGCAGGATATCTGTAGGCTTGAAGTCCCTCTTCAGTTGGGATAGCAGACACTAGTTTCATCTAAGATGGCTACCAGAGTGACCCTACTGTTGTTGTTAGGTGCCATCCAATCGGGTCTGATTCATAATGACCCTCATATGTCCTCCAATGGCACCTAATAACAACATGTCATTCAATGCCAAGGTCAATGATATTTTCAATTTCTTAATTATAATATTAGTCAACTAAATAGTAGTGTGTTTCATTCCTATTCAGCATTGATTCTTTAGTTTCTTGCATAGATCCATGTGAACACCATGTGCTTAATAAATGCTCACATGAAGTTTACTTATGTACATGCTTGCTGCAGCTTCCACTTAGTCAATAATCACTAACATTGATTGGACATTATAATATATTAATTATTTTGCATTCTAGTTTTACATATTTCTGTTTACTTATCAAAATAATGCTACCATGGAATTCTAGGTATATACCTTCATTTATAGATGCAGAAATGAAAAAAAAAAACTTAAACAATTTTTGGAAGTTTGCACAGATAAAAAGTGATGATACCACTGATAATAATCCCAGGCCATATAATTCTAGAGCATGACATCCTAAGTAGGCACTCTGTTTCTTCAGATATGAGGATCTTGCTTGTATTGTGTGGTGATGAACCAGGAAAATTGTCCAAGGTTCTCCTTTTGGTCATGCATTGTAGATAGTCATTAACCAAAAATAATTGATGGATGACCACTATTTCAAGAGGCTGCATATAATCAGGATCCAATGGTAGTGAAGGATGACGTGGAAGCTGCCTTGAAGAAATTGGTGAAACACAAGGCTCCAGGAATTGATGGAATAACAATAGAGATCTTTCAATAAACAAATGCAGCATGGGGGTGCTCACTTGTTTATACCAAGAGATTTGGAAAATAGTTCCATGGCCAACTGACTGGAAGAGATCCATATTTGTGCCTATTCTCAAGAAAGGAGATCCAAGTTAATGCAGAAATTATTAAATTGTATCATTATTATCATACACAAGTAAAATTTTGCTAAAGATCATTCAAAAGCAACTGTAGTAGTATATACACAGGGAACTGCTCAAAACTCAAGCTGGATTCAGAAGGCATGGAACCAGGGACATCACTGCTACTGTCAGATGGATATTAGGCAAAGCAAAAAGTACCAGAAAGATGTTTATCTATGTTTCATTGGCTGTGCAAAAGCATTTGACTGTGTGGATCACAATAAATTATGGATAACTTTGGAAGAATGGGAATACCAGAGCATTTGAGTATACTCATGAGGAATGTGTACATTGACTAAGAGGCAGTCATTCAAACAGAACAAGGAAACACTGCCTGGTGTAGTCAAGGAAGGTGTGTGTCAGGGCTGTATCCTTTCACCATACCTCTTCAATCTCTGTGCTAAGTGAATAATCTGAGAAACTGGGCTTTATGGAGAACATGACATCTTGATTGGAGGAAGACTCATGTGTTCTGCTGAAACTAAAGAGGATTTGAAACATTTATTGATAAAGATCAAGGAACACAGTCTTCAATATGGATTGTCAATCAACATCAACAAAACAAAAATCCTTACAACTCTATCTTTATGCAGGCTCTTGATAAATGGAGAAAAGATTGACATTGTCCAAGAACTTGCTTTACTTGTTTCTATAATCAACACCCATAAAAACCACAGTCAAGAAATGAAAAGATGCATTGCATTGGGAAAAGCTGTTTCAAAAGATCTCTTTAAAGTGTTGAAAAGTAAAGATGTCACATTGAAGATGTAGGTGCATCTGACTCAGGCCATGGTATTTTCAGTCAGATCATATGGTTGTAAAAGCTAAACATTGAATAAGGGAGATGGGAGAAGAATTGATACCTTTGAATTATGGTGCTGGAGAGAAATATTAAATATATCATGGACTGGAAAAATTACCAATACTTCTATCCTAGAAGAAGTGCAACCAGATCTCCTTGGAAGCTAGGATGGCTAGACCATATCTGAAGTATTTTGGACATATTGTCTGGAAGGACCAATCCCTGCTGAAGGACATTCTATTTGGGAGAGTGGCAGGTCAATGCAAAAAAGGAACACTCTCAAGTAGATGGATTAACACAGTGGCTGCAACCATGGGCTTAAACAAAGAAAAGATCATGTCCCTGGCAGAGATTCGGGGAGTGTTTTGTTCTGTTGTATATAGGGTCACTGAGAGTCAGATCCAACTCGATGGCACCTAACAACAACAACACTAAAGACAAAATGTTTTAAATCACCATGGAAAGGAGCAAGTAGGAATGTATCAAAGTTATGGGAGAAATTAGAGGAGAGGTTCTGCAGTGCCTTATGTAGAAAATCACTGTAATAAAAATTTAATATGAACTGAATGCTATTTGATAATATTTTAACTTATTTCCGTGTCTTAATTTAATTCATTAGAATATAAAGTTAGGGACAGTATTCTACTTGTGTTATAGATGAGAAAACCAGCATACAAAAAAAATTAAGTACCATGTTCAAGGCCATAGTCATACAAATAGCAAAGGATTGTTGAAGGTACATCGTACATAAAGCACTTAGTTCTAGACTCCCTGATTTTAGTTGGTTTAGCTTAATTTGAAGGATTATCTATGTTTGTGCCTTTGAGGATTTTCTCTTGAAATTAAGCCCAGATGCTATAGGTTCCTACAAAATTTCTTTATAACGCTAATTTTAGATTTGAACTATGGTAATGCAAGGAAGCTTGTGAACATTTATATACATTAAGTCAGAATGGCTCTTATTAATACTGATTTTTACTTTGTGATCACCAACTTCCCTTCAGTAAATTAGCAGGGCAAAACAGAAAGAAATTAAAAGTCTCAGATTTGAGTACTAAAGAATCTGCGTTTTAAATTCAGCTCCACCACTTACTAATTATGTTGCTTTGGGTATGTTTTTTATAACCATAGAAAGAATTGAAAAAATCATTATATTTGTGAACCATGCAGAACAGTGCTTGCAAAAGTTCACTGTTATTATTTCAAATGTACGTTGTTTTATCTATTTAGTAGGAATAATATGAGTCATCTTTCTCAAGGATTATTAAGACACTAAATTGGATCATCTAACCTGTGTTGTCTGATACAGCACCTGCTAGCCATATGTGACAATTGAAATGTTGACTACTTCAACTGAAGAACTTAAATGTCTTTAAGTTATGCACATAAATTTATCTAATTCTTTTCCCCAAATGTGACAAATAACCCAGATTATCTGATCATGAATAGAAGTTGTGAAGGGGAGATGCTGGGGAAGGATATACCAGGCATGAAGTGGCAGAAGTGGGAATCGCACATTTGATGAGCTAACATAAATGTATAACATAAATGTGTACAGTATAGTTGTTGTTAGGTGACTTCGAGTTGGTGTCCGACTCATAGCGACCCTACATACAACAGATGAAACACCATTGTCAGTGCTTCTCTGCTATTCATAGGGTTTTCAATGGCTAATTGTTTTTTGGGGGTAGGTTGCCTCATTCTTCTCCCAAACCTACAGCACCTGGTGTTTCCTGGCAAGTATCCCATCCAAGTACTAACCAGGTCTGACCCTGCTTAGCTTCCGAGATCTGACAGGATAGGATACCACAGTGGGGCTGCAGGCTGTGTGCTACAGTAGGAAGATTGAAAGAAGAACCTTCTGTCTTCAATTCTTTGGGAGATAGTTTTTGTACAATAGTGATGATGAACAGTAGAGTAATAATCATTCTTTCCATTGCCCACCCAGCATCTCTTTTTTATAACACACACAACATTTGTGCAATGCCCAGCTTGAGTTGGATCAGTAACTGGTAGTCTTATACAAGTATACAAGTATAAAGTATAAGTAACTGGAGGTCCTAGGGGATGTACTCTAGTCCCATAATTGAAGTCTACTTTACTTTGAGGAAGCAACTCTTTCCTAGTAATTCTTGAATGCCTTCCAATCTGGGGGTTTCATTTTCCAGTACTATATTTGAGAGATTAAATTAAAGTCAACACTTAGATGTTGTTGTTAGGTGCCCTCAAGTCGTGTCTGACTCACAGCAACTTATAGGATTTTCAATGACTAATTGAGGATTGCCTAGAGAGTGGATTGCCATGTCCTTCTCCCATTTTTGTGGTGGTAGGAATCAAACTCAGAACCTCAGAGACTGCAGAGCAGTGCTCTACCAACTGAGCTAAATCCCAGCCCCTAAAATTTAGGAGTAAATTTAAACCCACGCTTTTATAACCACCATTGCATGTAATCAGTTAAATGCTGGTGGGTTAAAATGAAAATAAATAATGATCAACTAAATTTTAATACTGTCTTGAAAATAAAATACCACTTTGTGAAGAATTGCATTTGATATTTTAACCTGAAAAACAAGATTCAATTGAAGTTTTAAAACCATTGTTGAGTAGATAAAATGAAAAAGGAACAGTGGCAGGTACCTTTGGTGGGCAGACATGATTTCTGAGGTAGACATGAAATATTTCAATAAGCTGTAGTATTATTCCCTGATATTCTCCTTCTACTTATGTTGATTGGGTGGGGGATTTTCTTTAATGATCTATTTCTAATGCCTTTCTTATTTTATTCCTAAAAGCACTCATATTATATCTTCAATACCCCCAAGCAATAGTCCCTTGACCCAATGGACTTCTCTGCAGATTAAGAAGTGACTCCAATAAGGCAAATCAATGACTTTCAAAGAAGTTTCAGTTTGATTTGAAAGACAAAAAGTGCCTTTATCACTGGAACATAACCCTTAACATGGCAATTACTATGACAATATCACACAAGTATAAAGTGAAACATATACACAACACAATAATAGATGTGATTACTAACACCAAATGTATATTTAAATTGCAAGTATTTATTATTCTTGTCCAGTATTTATTCACCAGAGCCATACCTTGATTGAATTCTGGTGGTGCCAACTCCCCCAGCCCTCATGCCAAATGTGTACTATTCTTAGAGATGACTTTCTTCTACTAAACAAAGTAATAACCTGACATAAATCCATTTGCTGTTGTTAGGTGTCATCGAGTCAGATCCAACTCATAATGACCCTATATACAGCATAAAACACTAACCAGCACTGTGCCATGCATGTGATCTTTTTATCTTTGAGCCCATTGTTGCAGCTACTATGTTCCTTCTCATTTTGAGTCATGCCACATCAGCAAAAGGAGGTCCTAGGGGATTTACTCTATTCCCATAATTAAAGTCTACTTTACTTTGAGGAAGCAACTCTTTCCTAGTCATTCTTGAATGCCTTCCAGTCTCGGGAGTTCATTTTCCAGTACTATATTTGACAGTGTTTCTCTGGTATTCATAGGGTTTACAATGGCTAATTGTTTCAGGAGTAGGCTGCCAGGTCCTTCTTCCTAGTTTGTCTTAATCTGGAAGCTCAGCTGAAACCTGTCTACCATGGGTGGCTCTGCTGATATCTAAAATACCGGTGGCATAGTTTTTGCCATCACAGCAACGTTCAAGCCCCCACAGCACGACAAGCTGACAGACACATAGGGAAATAAGTGTGAGAGACACCAAATTTTATCTCCTGCTCACGTGGTTTATTTAGAGATTTGTTAGGTGCTTGTTGAGTCGAGTCCGACTCATAGCGACCCTATGTACAGCAGATCGAAACACTTGCCGATTCTGTGCCAGGCAAACAATCTTATTTATGTTTAAGCCCATTGTTGCAGACACTGTGTCAATCCATCTGGTGGAGGGTTTTCCTCTTTTGTGTTGACCTGCCACTCTTCCAAACATGATGTCCTTCTCCTGGGATTGTTCTCTCCTGACTACATGTCCGAAATATGTAAGACGCAGTTTGGCCATTTTTGCTTCCAAGGAGCACTCTGGTTGTACTTCTTCTAGGACAGATCTGTTGGCTCTTTTGGCAGTCCATGGTATATTCAATAGACGTCTCCAGCACCACAATTCAAAAGCATCAATTCTTTTTCTGTCTCCCTTGTTCAATGTCCAACCCCATGAAACACAGAGGTACTTTTGATGAGGCCCTGGGAGAGAAATGGAAGCTTTTGTCTGCCTATCTTGTACCTGATGATAGAAGGCTGGATTGCTATAGCCAATTTGTCACCATAAGTAAAGTTTTACAGTCCTCCATGTCAGGTTTAAAAATCAATCCAAATTTGTAAAAGGTAGTGGCCAGAAATGTGTAGGAAATGAACTTGGATGAGTGCTTAGTACAAGGTTCATGGGTAAAACTGAACATATAATGGTCCTTTTTAGTTTCATAAGGTAGTAATGAGTCATCTCCAATTTTTCACATTAAGTTGAATTTTCTCTCACTTGTAATTTTTTTAAAAAATACAAAAATCGGTATTGATATGCCAGGTACTGCTCCAAACTCACATGAGTCTTATATAAGAGAAAATAATATGTAAAATTATCTTAAGAAAAGTGACATTATCACAAAATATTTAGGCTTGCTCTACAAACTGGTCTCCTCAATTCACACCTCATCTTAAGCAAATTTTACCAGCTTTTGTTTCATATGTTGAACACAGGCTGAGCTTGTCCTCCACCTAAAAACATGTACTTTGAACAGGGCTTGCTGAACTTACTATAACTGATGTCACTTCATTTCTTCCTTTTAAATTTTTTTACCAATTTTTTCATCTCTGTAACACCTTGGACATATGGGCACCATTAAATAGTTTGATTGACATTAACCATTGGCCTGCTAGGCATCCTGAAGCCTTGTGTAGTTATAGAAAAGAGTTACTTGCATCCTAGGAGTGACAGGTGAAAGAAAACATTCTGGGTTGTTAGGGAAACTATACAACGGATTGAAAACACATTGCTCTATATCCAGGGCAAGAGAATTATCTCTAGAGAAGAGCTCTTGTCAACAATGAATCAAATAAATGGTTTGTCTTACTGAAGTCAGAGGAAAAGGAGATTCTTAAAAACATCAACATGTACCTGCTATTTAGTTGGATAAACAACAACAACATAAAAAAAAAAAACCTTGTCCCTTCTCCCTTTATTCTCTTTTCATCAATGAGAATATCATTCAATTTGTAGCTCTTTGAACTTGATATGTTTACAAAAAGGCAGATAAATCCATGAAGTTAGAATATAGCACTGAAATCATACTTCCATTTATAAATTGACTGTTTCAGATACTTAACTAAAAATCTAACTAATGATATTATTAAGAATTACCCCCCTTCTCTCCCCCTTCCTCCATCTCTCTCTTTAGCTCTGTATGTTTTCTTTCTGTCTCTCTCTCTTCTCAGCTTCAATCCTCCATCTCATTCTGTTTAGGACATCAACCTTTATATTTCCTGATTCACATAAGCAGGTTGTCACTTAGATTCATCTTACTGTTTGAGAGCTTAAAAACAAAAGCTATTTTCAACAATCACAATGGAAAATTTGCTAAAATGACTATCAAAAAATAGTATAAACATTCATTGACAAATACTCTACATTGTTTAATGATTGCTTAAATTCAAAATTATATTTCATTTGGTGCATCTTAACGTTAATTAGAGAACTTTGCTATAAGTGTATTATTCTCTTTATGATAAACTGTGTCAAAATACACAAAGTATTGATTGGCAAAATTTATTAATACCAGTGTTTGAACTATACAAATACTTCTATCTTCACAACCATACTTTCTGAATACTGCATGGAAATTAGACACAACCACAGCAAACTATTTTCTTGAGAAAAATCAAATAAGCAAAATTTTGGCCCTTGGTTGAGAGAAATATCAAGGATATGACCCTCAATTTAGAATATATGACACAAAAGTCATATATTGTGAAAAGTTTAGCATGCTAGTTTTCAAAAAATCACTTTAATATTTTTCTGATTAAAATTTTATGAATTATTCACTAGTGTTACCTTAATAATTACTAAAAATATATCAAGAATAGATATTTACATGTTCCTAATTATACCAAGACCTCTATGTTCTCATAATCAAGAAAATTACCTAATTATTGATTAGCATTTTATTTTTCAGTGCTGGGTATTAAACTCAGACTTCACATATGCTAGGAAAGTGCTCTACCACGGAGCTACATCACCACTCCCATTGATAAACTTTCTATTTTAAGATTTATGACCTTTAAAGAAAGAAAACATT
>VMDO01031003.1:0-20595 GCA_007922755.1 Pedetes capensis
GAAATGTAATGTTGAACTGATTTTCTATCCTTAATTAGGGATCTTGTTATGTTTGCCTAGAAGCCCAAAGGACTTTTTTTAACCTTAAAGTTTAACAAATCCTAGAATATACTTTAGACTTGAATATTTAGGATGAGAATTTCTTCAAGTCTGTCCACAGATATCTTTATCTATTCAAAAGGAATCATATCAAATTCTACAACAAACTTTGTGGAAGTAAACTATTTCTCATCTTTAATATTCAAATATATAATATGATATATTCCAGAAACATGTAAAGAAGATTAAATTATATCCCTATAACCTCAACAATTTCCCAATCTTTCTTAACAATGGGAAATCTGGCAAAATTGCTATAGGAATTGCACATTGATTCTAGTAAGATAGAATATAATGTTAATAATCTAAGATAACATTTGCTCTTATCCCCGTAAGAACAGACCATAGACAAATTTCTTTGGACACCTTCCTGTAAATCCATGGTAAATACCAGGTTGCTTATCCTAAATGTGAAAGAAATTACACAGAAAGTGAAACCATTTATTTAAAAAATCTTCTCATTTGATTAATTGACTTATATTACACAAAAGAACCTAATTTCATTACTAAACACTTCATTCCAAAATATTTACACTGAATTTTTTTTCTTTTTAACGGTACTGGGGTTTGAACCCAGGGGCTTGCACTTGCATTCTCTGCAAGTGCTGGACCACTGAGCTGCACCCTCAGCCCATTTTTTTACTGTTTGAGATAGGGGCTCACTAAGTTACCCAGACTGCCTCTGGTCTCAAACTTGTGATCCTCCTGCCTCCACCTCCCAAGCCGCTGGGATTACAGGCATGTGCCACCACACCCAGCTCACTGAAATATTTTTCAATGAAGTTTTTTACATAGAAATAAAGTGATATTCTTTCATAATGAAATATTGTGTTATCTGAGAAATGGGATTGATGCAAGTTTTCAAGCAAATCTTACTTCATTCAACTCTAACTTATGCATTAATAGAAATAAGAGAGAATCATAATATTGAGTATTGTATAATTTATTATTTAATTCACAGTAAATAGTAAATAAAATCACACTATTGCTGAAAGATATCACTGCATATATATACTATGTCTGACATGTTTGTTACAAATCGATTTAAGTTCTAAAACAGAAACTACAGTTTTATATTAAAATGAAAATCATGTTCACTCTTGCTTTAAAAAATCAAACTATAAAATGAAATTGAAGTATTGAGCTCACTGAAAATCTATTACAATCATGTGATCTCTCTTCCAGCATATTTTCTATGAAACGTGAAATAATTCAATTATAAATTTAAGGTACTCAGTATACAATTTAAAACTATGTGTAAACTTTATAGTGTCAAAGTATAAATTACATTTTTCCTTAAAAAAGGCTATCTTAAAATTTCAGAGGAGAGGTAGTAATTGCCAAATTTTTTAAATGATCGAAGTAGAGGAATTATTAGTATACATCCTATATAAGATCATTTGTAAACATTTTCCAAAATAATTAATTGGATGATTGAATATAAGTGCAGACTATTTTAGTGAAGAAAATTAGAGCATTTTTCCTGCCTTTACAGTAGCATTGCTCTTGTGCTGTTGTTGTTGTTGTTGTTGTTGATGTTGTTGTTGTTGTTGTTAGGTGCTATTGAGTCAGGTCTGACTCATAGAGACTCTCATAGGGTTTTCAAGGCATAAGTGTTTTGAAATTCCTTTGGGAATGGATTGCCACCTCCTTCTCCTGTATTTGCAGTGCTGGAGAATAGAAAGGGCCTCAGAGAGTATAGAGCAGCACTCTACCAATTGAGCTAACCCTCCGGCTGTTGTTAAGTATCTTTATGTCAGGTCCAATTCATAGTGAACATATGAACAACAGAATTATAATGTGCCATGCACCCTATCTTTTTAATTTTAATCATGTTTGCAGCCACTGTGTCAAACACCTAGTTAAAGGTCTTCCTTATTTCTTTGATCTGCAACTGTCCAAATATGATGTCCTTCTCCAGAAATGGGTACCTTCTGACAAAATCTCCAAGATGTGTAAGAAATAGTCTATCATCCTTGTTTCCAAAAGAGCACTCAGGTTGTACTTCTTCTAGGATAGATCTGTTGACTTACTTGGCAGTCCACGGTTTATTCAATATTTGTCTACAGAACTATAACTCAAATGCATCAATTCTTCTCCTGTCCCACTTATTCAATTTCCAGGTTTGACAAGCATATGATGTGACTGGAAATATCATGCCATGAGTCAGTCATGCCTTCATCTTCAATGTGACATCTTTACTTTTCAACATTTTTAAGAAGTCTGTTGCAACAGCTTATCCCAGTGCAGAGGGTCTTTTGATTTGTTAACTGCTGCTTCTGTGGATGTTGATTATAGGGTCAAGTGAAACAAACTCCTAGTCACCCTTCATCTTTTTACCATTTATCATGAAGTTGTTTACTGTTGTAAGGACTTTTGTCTTCTTTTTTTCCCTTTATTAGTAAATGATGATGGGGTACAGAGTAATACAGCAATTTTTTTTCCGTTATGCATCCTTTACATTACTTCTCGTAACACTTTCATCCACCCACAAAGTTTCTGGAGACTTAGGGCTAGTTTATAGTTAAACTTTGATGCTTATTTGGGTCATCTTTCCCTATTTTTCCAACATACTCAGTAAGTTGTGCTGTTTACATTGAGATTGACCTCTCCCTCTTCATCCCTCCACATTGACCCTCTTCCCCATCCCATCTTCTTTAATCTTCACTTCCCTCTGCTATGTACCTCCCTCCTTCTTTCTACAACTTAAATTGTCCCTTCTGTACTGACTTTAGTCACACATTTTTTATATTTCAATTTTTGTATAGGATGTTTTCCTTCCTTTAAGTATGATTCAGCACCCACATATGAATGAGAACATATGGTACTTCTCTTTTGGGGCTTGTGTTTGTTCATTTAAGATGATATTCTCCAATTCCATCCATTTTGCTGGAAATGACATTATTTCATTTTTTATTTGCTCAGTAGTATTACATCACGTATATGTACCATAATTTTTTTTATCCATTCCTCTGTTGATGGACACCTTGGTTGATTCCATATCCATGCTACTGTGAAAAGTGTTGCATTGAATATGAAGATGCACATGTCTCTGTGGTATGGTGACTCATCTCTCTTTGGATATATTCCCAGTAGTGGTATAACTGGGTCATATGGCAGTTCTATTTTTAGTTTTCTGAGGTATCTCCATATTGATTTGCAAAATGTTTGAACCAGTTTACAGTCCCACCAACAGTGTAAAAGAGTTCCTCTTTCTCCATTACCTTGTCAGCATTTGTTATTATTTGTTTTATTGAACTTGGCCATTCTTACTGGAATAAGGTGAAATCTCAGAGTTGTTTTGATTTCCATTTCCCTAATGGCTAGAGATATTGAGCATTTTTTCATGTGTTCATGGCCTTACAAACTTCTTCATTTGGGAATTCTCTATTCAGGTCCTTTGCCCACTAGTGTATTGGATTATTTATTGTCTTGGGAGTTGTTTTCTTGAGTTCTTTGTAAATTCTGGAAATTAGTCCTCTTTCAGATGGGTAGGATATGAAGATTTTTCTTCTTGGTGTTGAGGTGCAATCCATACTGAAGGCTATGTTTTTTATCTTATCAGCAACTGTTTCCAATCTTCTTCACTTTCAGCAAGCAGAGTTGTGTCATCTGCATAATACAGATTGTTATTGAGTCTTCAATCATGAAATAGATATTTAAAGGTATTTTAATATCTCTGTATTCATATGTACAGACATGCGTATGCATGAAATCTGTATATTTTGGAGAAATATAATGATATGAAATATATTATTTAATATTTGTGTATATACGTATTTTTACTTTGAGTTATATCTGTGTGAAAGAGTATAAGTTTGAGAAGATTACTGTGAGATACATTTTGTGAATAATAATAATAAAATCAATGGATTTATCTGACTGAAAAAATTGCACTCTTCTTTCTGGCTTCCAATCATGTTTCTGAAAAGTTGTGAGTTAAAGAGCACCTTCCTTGTTATTTTTGATAAGTCATTAAATGGTTGAATTCAATCTTTGAAGCTTTGCTACAATATACATATACTATACTTTTCCATAAAGGTTAAAATACAATAGGAATATAGAGTATGTAAAAACTACTGTTATAATTTTGATCTACCTTCACTGTTAGGAGAAACACAATTATCATAAGCACAAGGACATTATATGCAGAAATTGACTGAATAGTAGCCCAAGGAACATGTTCTGTCAATGGTACCATAATACATTGAGGCTATGTTCTAACCCTATTCAATCAAGTTTTCATGTTGAACCTAGAAGCATTATGCTAAACAAAATAATTCAAACACAAGAGGACAAATATATAATTCTATTTATATGTAGTATCCTAGAATAGGAAAATTAATACAGACAGAAAGTAGAACATTGTTTGCTGAGAACTAGGGACAGGAGGAGTGGAGAACTGGAAATGAGAAAAACATTCCAGAAAAAATTAGTGGTGATGGATGGACAATATTTTTAATTTATTTAATGTCATTAATTGTGCACTTAAAATGACCAAATTTGCTACTTTTATGTATATTTGACTTAAATAAACATTATAAAATATTATACCAACACTTGAAAATCATACACATACACACAAACACACTCATGCATACACACAAGCTTCATCATTCTATGGTTAGAGAAAAAATTAAATATATGTTTTTTCTTAATTGCTACAAAAAAAGATCATCTTTGAAAATGGTGGCATGATGCCAAATCTGTAACATATTTGCTCTGATAAGTGATTGAGAGCCAAGAAATTCAGAATGAGGTTGTTGTCGTCGTTGTTGTTGTTGTTGTTGTTAGGTACCATCGAGTCTAGTCCTACTCATAGCCACCCTATGTACATCAGAACAAAATACTTCGCAATTCCATGCCAGACACACAACCTTATTTATGTTTAAGCCCATTGTTGCTGACTCTGTGTCAATCTATCTATTGGAGGGTTTTCCTTTTTTGCATTGACCTGCCACTCTTGCAAACATGATGTCTTTCTCCAGGGATTGGTCTATCCTGACTACATGTCTGAAATATGTAAGACGCTGTCTGGCCACCCTTGCTTCCAAGGAGTACTCTGGTTGGACTTCTAGGACAGATCTGTTGGTTCTTTTGTCAGTCCATATTATATTCAATAGACTTCTCCAGCACCATAATTCAAAAGCATCAATTCTTCTCCTGTCTCCTTTGTTTAATGTCCAGCTTTCACAACCATATGATGCAACAGAAAACACCATGGCATGAGTCAGGCGCATCTTTGTCTTCAATGTGACATCTTTTTAATACTCTAAAGAGATCTTTTGCCACAGCTTTTACCAGAACAATGCCTCTTTTGATTTCTGGACTGCTGCTTCCATAGGTATTGATTATAGAGCCAAAACAAGCAAAATTTTGGACAATCTCAATCTTTTCTCCATTTACTGTGAGGTTGCATACTGACCCAGTTGTAAGTATTTTTGTTTTGTTAGTGTTTAGTTGCAACACATATTGAAGGTTATGATCTTTGATCTTTATCAGTGTTTTAAGTTCTCTTCACTTTCAGCTACCAGAGTTGTGTCATCTACAAAATGCAGACTGTAAATGATTCTTCCTCCAATGCTGATGCAGCATTCTTCCTCATAAAGTCCAGCTTCTCAGATTATTTGCTTAGCATATAAACTGAAAAGATATGGTGAAAGCACACAGCCCTGAGGGACACCTTTCTCAACTTTAAGCCAGGCAGTGTTTCCTTGTTCTATTGAAACAACTGTTTCCTGGTTCACATACAAATTCCTCATAAGTATAATTAGGTGCTCTGGTATTCCCATTTTCTGAAGTGTTATCCATAATTTGTTATGATCCACACAGTCAAATGCCTTTGTGTAGTCAATAAAACATAGATAGATATCTTTCTGATATTCTCTGCTTTTGGCTAATATCCACTTGACATCAGCAATGATGTCCTTAGTTCCCCTCCCTCTTCTGAATCCCACATAATTTTCCAGCAATTCCCTGTCTATGTACTGCTGCAGTGGCTTTTCAATGATCTTTAGTAAAATTCTGCTTTTGTGTGATATTAATGATATTGAATGACATTGCATGAGGTAGAGTTTTGAAAAGGCTACATTGCTGGCTTTCAAGATGGACAAAGAGACAAAGAAACATGATATAGAGGGAATCTCTAGAAGTTCAAAAAGGCCAAGGAACAGATTGTCTACTAGAACTTCTAGAAAGGTCTTTCCTTTTAGACAAGTGAAATTCATTTTTAGACATGATTTCTGACATTGTAAAACAACAAATTAGTCTTGTTTTAAACAATTAAGTTTTTATAATTTGTTACAGAAATGATGGATAACTAATACACTGCTGCATTCTCAGTACCAATAATTATCCCTAGCACATATTCAACTAATAGGTATTTAATGTTACAGAATGAATTAAGAGTGTAAGAAAATCCTATACATGAAAATAGGCCTTTATATACAAGAGTGTATGTATACATATATATGATGAATTGTGTTTACCTGGGGTTCTGGGATTAAATTACATTTTTTTATTTATAAAACTTTTTACTTACAAAAGTAAAAATGTCATGCATTCAAATATTTCTTTTTTTGGTGTGAACTTTATCTCTGAGATGGAGTTGCAGAATTATCAGATTGATATACAAAAAATTTAAATTCTAAAATATTAAAACCTTAAATAAAAGGTAATATTCTATCCCATTAGTGTTCTTTCAATCTGAGAAGCATGCATCCATGCATTCCACATAATGTATAAAAGAATTTACTTACTTTATACCAATATTATATGAGTTTAAAAAAAAACACCCCAGCTTCAATGTTTAAAATATACGAATCAGAATTGAATTTAAATACTCTGTTCAAAAGAAGATATCATTGTAATTTGAAGATTAGAAAGATAGCAAGAAAGTAGAATCAAATTATTATATAATGGCATAATAAATTTTTTTATGAAACAGTACTAGTAAGACTGTGTTTCTTTGATAAATTTTAAATGTTGTTGTTAGGTGCCCTGGAGTTGTGTCCGACTCATTGCAACCCTCATAGGGTTTTCAATGGCTGGTTATTTTGGGATTGCCTTGGGAGTGGATTGCCACATCATTCTCTCATAACTTTTTAATAAGAAATTGAATTATTAATTGGCAAAGATTAGAGATAATGTGATATATGTAAACAATCAAAATTGCTCTTTATAGTTGTTGTTAGGTGCCATCGAATGGGGTGCACTCATAATGACCCTATATACAGCAGAATGAAACACTCCCCAACACTGTGCTATTTCTGGCACTATTGTCAGTGCTTCTCTGCTATTCATAGTGTTTACAATGGCAGAGTATTTCGGGACTGGATTGTTGCATCCTTTTCCTTAGCCTGCAGCACCTGGTATTTCCTTGTGATCTCTCATCCATGGACTAACCAGGTCAACCCTGCTTAGCTTCAGAAATCAGGTGGGTTCGGATGCCAGGATGCTATGGCTGTAGAAGTGCTTTTATAGAGGAAAGAGATTTATGTTGTATCATAAAGGTAAAGTTGTTGTACAAACATAGGTGAAGGATTATTTCTCATTTTAAAATCTGAAACTGCACAAATACGGCAAATCAAAGCTTATGGACAACATTCTAGAAATAGAAATACTAAACAAAACTTCATAAATACAATATTTTGAGACTTTGGTATTTGGAGACAACAACATGTTTTCTTATTAATTTACTTTTTAAAATACAGAAAAATATCACTGTGCTTGTCCCCATGTGTGAAAACTTAACTTTGATAAGAGTTCCTTGTAGAACGGTTCCAAATATCATTATCAAATGTGGAAGGAAAAGTCTATCACTCAAATTAATTAGCTCTTCAAAAATATGGTTATATTCCAAAATATGAAGCTGCTATATTAGTGTAGTGTATTAACCAGTATCAACCAGTATTGTTACCTTATCTGAGAATTGGTCACTGTATAGAGGAAAGAAATTCAGAACTGGAAATATTAGACTACTCAGATCACAGATTTCACACAAATATCATAAGATTGGGTTGGCTGCTTTTAAGTTCCTTTCCAAGCATAACATTACTGTAACTAAAGGTCAGAAAAAAGTAATTTGCCATATGTGGTATTTTTTTAGCATTCTTACCTATTTCAAAGACAAGTTGCTTAACTAAAACTTATAAGTCCATATAAGACTTAAATCTCAGATTTGAAAGACAATTAGCAAAAGGAGATTTAAAGGAATAAAACAAAAATAACACAATCCTTAATTTTAAGAGGAAATATTTTACAAGACTTCCTTTCTTTCTTTGCTTAATAATTATTATGTAGTCTTCAGCATAAAACTTCAGTGATGCTGTAGAGGTTTATGAGTTCCTTTGTCAAGTAATAATTGCACACTTAAAATGAACAAATCAGTGTACTACAGGTATAGAAAAAGAAGAAGGCATAAACCATTGGTACTGGAATGATCAATTCAGATACTGTATAAGAATGGCCCTCACCTTACAAAATATGTCACTGTTAATTTTGTTTGGCAAGGTCCTAAGAATATCATCAAATAACCTAGGAATCCTATATTTATGTCATTTTAATTGGTTGTCAAAATGTTATGACTATGATAATGACCATCAAATATTTTGAAATGTTCAAAACCTTAAGAACACATGTTGTAAAGTTATCATCTATAGTTAAAACACTCTTTTTCTAGCACAGGTTTTATAATTCAGAGGCACTGCATTTATTAATTTTTCTTGATTGCTTACAGGCTATATAGTTTTCTAAAGATTCTTTGAAGGATAGAAACCCCAGCTACTGTATACTTAGGCAATTGATACTGCATTTATTTACTTTAGATATTTCTTTAAAATTTTAAAACTAGTTCCATTGTCACAGTATCTACCCTAAAAGACTCTGGAAAAGGTCAAAATAAAAATAAAAAACTTTGTATTTTAAAAAATATTTTAAATCCTTATAGTTATTTTTCAACCAATGCAAAATGAAATTTGACTTTGACATAATTTATTCCTGGCAAAGTCATTTTATGATTTCATCAAAAGTTTAAACATACAGATAAAAAAGGATATGTTTCATGGGAAAATCTTACTTATAAAAATGAGAGAAGATTATATATTATATAAGCTTATTTTTGCTAAACATGATAATCTTTAAGGTTTCTGATTAGATGTCATCATTTCTTAAAAAGGTAAACAGATTAGATTTGCTAAACTAAACCTCAAGTCATTTGTTTGCTTTCTTTTATTAAGTGAATATTCTAAATGGCAGTTTTTGCTTATGGCTGAAATTTGACCTCATTGTACTAATTTTTTTCTGTTGTTCGTACAGATTTTCTTATTAAGTCTCAATTAAATCTGATCTCCCCTTGAAAGTCCTGTTTTCCTACATATTACCCAACTTCAAAGTGAACAACTATGCAACCACTTATATAAATAAGTATTCAGACAACATAGAGGCTAATGTTAGTAACACTATAATTACAATCTGGTGAAAAGAATAATTCACTAATATTTTATGGAATTATCAAAATATTTAAAATTTCTCTTATTATAAATTTTCTCTTTCACTCTCACAATTTTATGCTGAGCCAGCTTCAGATAATCTGGAACTATTGCCGCAGGAATATCCTTCCCTGCATATTTCCCACTTAGAATTAAATAAGGAGACAGAGAAGGGGAAAAATAATAAGCAAACAAAACATACAAACAAATTTGGAGAACAGAAGTAGAGGAGGTGTAAGTAGTTTTTGAATGTATTGTGGTAAGATGAGCCAAAAGAAAACTTTAGAGATGCTGTTGATTTTCAAGTATCTTTGCTCCTCAGCATAGTAATAAGAACAGATTTCTGCAGGTTCCCATTAGTTATTTTAATTGTTTTGTACCCAATTCTATCTCCTAAATTCCAATTCAGTGGCTCATCATTTACCTCAGGCCAATTCAGACAGAAGCAAAATTTTTCTACATCCTTGATTCAAACATGAATGAAACTGCCTTTGATATCGAAATAGTATCAGAAATTTAAAATTGAGGCTGAGAATCTCTACTTGGGAGTCTCATTTGATTAGGTTTAAGGCATTATTGTCTGAAATGTTGTTGTATTGTTCTTAGGGGCCATCCAGTCAGTGTCAAATTCATAGTGACCCTATGTACAAGAGATGAAACACTATCACTTATTTAAACTCAATTCTTATGTTTTAGAGACTCATGAATGAGAAATCTAAAAATGAAAGTCTAAGACTAAAGTGTGGATGCCTAAATAGACTGAAAACTGAATGTATAAGCAGGATCTGTGATGTTAAATTTAAGCACTGATTAGGAATTTGTAGAATCCTGAAAACCCTGGGTAATATAAATATTATGAAGACAGGAACTTGAGATGGATCTTCTTTCTAAATAATATGTATCTGTAGTCTCACTGTAATTTGCCAATCTTTTAGATTGGATTTATAAACTTGTTTATGATAGGAAGTTAAATAGGCCTTTTTGAAATCCTGATATTTGCATTGGAACCTACAACTAAAATCAAGATGCACTTAAAACCCAATATCCTATGTGGACTCCTGACCTAGGGAAATAGTGAGATAAAAATGGGTGCTGCTGATAGCCACCATTTGCAGTAATGTTTTATGCAGCCATAGAAAACGAATTCTGAGTGTTTTTTAAATTTCATTCTCTTTTGGTCATCTTCTAAAACCATACAAACCAATTAGTAATAAAAAAATACAGATAACTTATTTTTTAAAAATTTGTTGCTATAGGGAGGTCCTGGCTCTGCTGTCTGAGAACCATAAATATGGTTTAGGTTCAGTAGCAATAGTGCAGCCTGGCAGGGAGGCCAAGGAGATTCAGAAAGAGAGGTAAAGCTGGGCATGGTGGAACATGACTGCAATTCTATCATTTGGGAGGAGGAAGCAGGAGGATCCCAAATTCAAGCGCAACTTGGGCTGCATACCAAGTTTCAGGCCAACCTGGACTACAGAGAGAAATCTTTTCTCAAAGCAAGCAAACAAACAAACAAGAAACCTAGAAGACTGTTCACTCAGAAATCACCAAAATTAGTAATTCCCCTTCTTACCATTGATCTTCATTCTGATGTTGTTTGTTGTTATAAGGTACCATCAAGTTTTCAATGGCTGATTGTTTGGAGATTGTTTCAGGAGTGGGTTTCTAGGTCTTTCTCCCACTTTTGCCATACTCGAGATTGAACTCAGGGCCTCAAAGAGTGCAGAGCAGCCTTTCACCAACTAAGCTAAACCTCAACCCCAAATTCTGATGAAGGCATATACCTCTCTCTCTCCCTCCCTCCCTCTCCCTCTCTCTCTCTCTCTCTCTCTCTCTCTCTCTCTCTCTCTCACACACACACACACACACACACACACACACACGCGATGTACAAAAGTATTCATTTCTCCTCTCTATATTTATTTCCATTTCCTGAGTGAAAACCATAACAAGAATAGAAAACATATAAAATTGGGAAAATTCCTCACAAGTCTTCATTTGGTGAATACTAACATAAAATAAATTTTAAAAGTACTCATACACATGCACACACATACACACACACACACAAAGGCTAGTCATGTAGAGTCTCATTAATAAACTATAGGAAAGTCAGGGAAAGTTGGGGAAACTATGTTGTTGTTGTTGTTGTTAGGTGCCATTAAGTTGGTATCTGACTCATAGCGACCCTCATAGGGTTTTCAATGGCTGTTTCGTGATTGCCTTAGGAGTGGATTGCCAGGCCCTTCTCCCATTTTGGCAGTGCTGGGAATTGAACTCGGGACCTCAGAGACTGCAACTCAGTGCTCTACCAATTGAGCAAAATCCCAGCCCAGGAAAACTGTATTATTTAGAAAATGAGTTTGTCATCACATCACACATTGCAGCCAAGGATAAATACAAAATGGGTTGGAAGAATCAGCAAGATCAGACAGTTAAATGTAAAACTATAAAACTATGTAAATATAGTTTATGCAAAAAAATAAAACTGCAATCCTGGAAGAAAACATGATAGAATTGCATTATTGTCTAAGAATATATGAAAGTTATTTTATAACTCCAAATCTGGAAACTATACATAAAAATAAATATAAATAGTACCACAGAATAATATCTTTTTCTGACAAACTGTAACATCACAAAATACTACTGATATGATAAACACATATTTGCAACTTGAAGAATCATACCAACACAGGGCTTATCTAAAGAATGAATACACATCTGGAATGGTTCTCAATATTATTACTCAAGAGGAAACTGCAAATTAAAACCAGAAGGTTATAGAACTATACATCCACCAGAGTTCTTAAAATTAAAACAAATTAACAACAGAACACTAACTACATCAAGTACTCATGATAATAGGATATAAGTTGCACTCTCATAAATTGCTGGTGGTAGGCGAAATTTGTACATCACTTTGATAAACTAAATGGCTTCTTACTGTTGCTGTTGTTAGGTGTCATCGAGTTGAGTCTAATTCATAGCAATCCTGTATAAAATAGAAGGAAATGCTTACCCTGACACTATACCATGCCTAGTACTATGTCAGTGCTTCTCTGCTATTCACATGGTTTTCAGTGGCTGATTGTTTGGGAGTGGGTGGCCATGTCCTTCTTCCATTTTTTGTGGTGATGAGGATTGAACACAGGGCCTCAGGGAGTACAGAGCAGCACTCTACCAATTGAACCAAACTCTAGCCCAAACTGTACGGTAGTTTCTACTAAAACTAAATGTTTGTCTAAGTTAGTAGTCTCTCTGTGAAGAGTATTGGCAAGAGAAAATTTATGGCATATATTATGTTTTTCTATAGGGCATGATTCTTAATATAAACAAACAATAAACATCCCAAATGTCAATTCACAAAAGCATAGAAAATACATTTTGTAATATTGTTACAAAAACACACAGCACATTAAAGTTTCATACTATGAATATATAACAAAATGAACAAATTTTGTATACATAGAACCAAGCTAAATACAAAATAGTAATACATATAAGGTTCTATGAATGAGAAACTTCAGAATATGCCAAATACACTTATAATAATAGCAGACAGAATAGTGGTTTCCTGTGTGCAAGAGTATTGATTGGCTACAGGGCAAATGCTAACTTCTTCCTGGGAATGGTGGTTTACACTTTTAATCAAGCATTTGGGAGACAGAGGCTGGAGGAGCCCAAGTTTGAGACCAGCTTGGACTATACAGTGAGAACTCAGTGGTACAGTGCTTGTCTACCATGTGCAAGGCTCTGAGCCTTCATTGTTAGATAAGGAAAAGATAAAGAAATTTTCAAGAAGTTGTAAAAAATGCTATCTGGCCTGATGTGGTGATTAAATTCATGTATACATGTGAAATATATATATATATATATATACATATATATATATATATATATATTTAATTTAGTAAACACTATATTATTTTGTATCAATATTATAATAATGGAAAATAAAAGATAAAATTAAGCATAAGAATTTTTTGAAGATTATCTAGCTATAAAATCTGTAATTTCTACTCTTAAAATGCATTTGTGGAAAAATCAAGGAAATTTAAACGTGGACTGAGTACTAATGGATTTTTAAGAACTATAATAAAGCATTTTTAAGAAGTCTAGTTATACAGATATTGTAATCTTTGTTGTTGTTGTTGTTGTTGTTGCTGCTAGGTGCAAGTCAAGTTTGTTCCAACTCATACCTACTCTAATAATAGGGTTTTCAATGTCTGATTGTTTTGGTGATTATTTTGGGAGTGATCTGCCACATCCTTCTCCCATTTTTGCAGTGCTGGGGGATTAAACCTAGTGTCTCAATAAACATCTCATAGATATATGGATGATTAATACAGTATTTTTTAAAACTTTCATATAACTTTGAAAACTTTCACATTAAAGAGCTAGTCTTATCTGGGCATGGTGGTTTGTTCTTGCTGTGAGGTGTCATTGAATCAAGTCCAACTCATAGAGACCCTATATAGAACACAATGAAACATTACCTGACACTGTGCCAGGCACACAACCTTTTTCATGTTTAACTCCCTGGTTGCAGGATCTTCCTTTTTTTGGTTGACCTATCACTATCCCAAACATGATGTCCCTCACCAGGGATTAGGCTATCCTGAGAACATATCCAAAATATATGAGATGCAGGCTAACCATCTTTGCTTCCAAGGAGCACTATGGTTGTATTTCCTCTAGGGTGGATCTATCAGTTCTTTTGCTCACAACTATAATCCTAGTGATTTGGGAGGTGGAGCCAGGGAGATCTGAAGTTTAGGCAGTCTGTGTAATTTAGAGAGATCCTGTCTCAAGATAATAAAATAAATAAAATAAAATAAAATAAAATAAAATAAAATAAAATAAAATGGGCTGGGAGTGCAGCCCAGTGGAAGACACTTGCAAAGTATGTGCAATGCCCTGGGGTCAACCCCCAAGTATTGGGGGGGAGGCTATAGTCTATAATATTTCTATATGATTTAGTATCCAAATTGATTTTTCAAAACACCATTATTGTTTTTAGGTGCTGTGCAGCAAAGTCGAACTCATAGCAACCCTGTATACAACAGAATAAAACATTCCCCAACACTGTGCCATGCCCAGCACTATGTCAGTGCTTCTCTACTACTCATAGCATTTTCAGTGGCTTATTGTTTTGGGGTTGTTTCAGGGGTGAATTGACACATCTTTTTCCCATTTTTTTGGGTGCTGGGGAACAAGTCCAAGATCTCAGAGATTTCAGGGCAGTAGTCTATGAACTGAACTAAACCCCAGCCCTTTTTTTAAAAGCAGATTTTCTTAAATGTTCTCAAGCAAGAGTAGAGGTTCTTTCAAATGTTTATGTGCATAATGTCTAATAAAGCATTTTAACATGTCATGCTTAACCAGGTATATAGGCACATACCTCTAATAGCAGTGACTAGGGGATTGAAGCAAGAGATCACAAATTAGAGGCCAGAGACAGCCTGTGTAATTTATCAAGATCCTGTTTTCAGATGAAAAATAAAAAAATGGACTGACAATGCTGACTAGCATTTGAGAGCCTGCAAAGTATGTGTGAGGCTCTGGGATCAACCCTCAAATACCTAACAAAAAATCATGCTTATATATCACAGACTTGAGATCTCAAAATCAGAAAAATACATTACAGAAAAACATTAATAATCATTCTGTAGCAATGAATATTGTTTACACAATACTAAATTAGATATTTTTCTCTGAGAGGAAAAATGAATCAAATTTTATTTAATATGACCTTTGTACCTGTGCTTAAAATCTTAGCACTGAAAACACACACACATACATGCAAAAGAAACAAGGCCAAGCATATTAATGGCACTTGTAACATTATCATGGTGCTCTGCAACAATGGCCAAAATATAAATAAGATTCTGTGCTTGGCACAGAATTGGGGAGTGTTTCATTCTGTTGTACATAGGGTTGCTATGGGTTGGACCCAACTCAATGGCACCTAAGCACAACAACATATGGAAGCAAACAAATTTTATATTACTATATATGGAAAACTATTTTCAAGCACCAAAATAATATACATTTTAATTAAAATTATATTCAAAGGGTAATTCTTGTCTTTGGGTATTGATATTGTAGTATTTCTAAAGTTTTGGTAATTTTTTTTCTGACTTTGCCCATATATTCTAAATTTATTTTGTTCTAAATATGCAATTATGCAAGTCTCTGTGTGGAGATCTATCACTCTGTCTATATAACTGATAGACACATATATAGATATGCATAGATAAAATTTGAGAATCATATGGGCATATAAAAATACACTTAGAAAAAGAAGATTCACACTTAGTGTCCATGGGAGAAACATATGCCAGAAATGAACCAGAGATAATAATTTAATCCCTGGCACTTGTATATGAAGGAGTGGTTAGAAATCAACTAGGCCTGTATTTCTAACAAAAAAATATCTAACTTTTCAAATAATTTTAATAGTTATTGTTACATAGGTGTATTTATACTTATTTGATTACATATTACATCCTGAATATTTGTTGATAAGGCCTCTGTTTATTGTATAGACATGCATATTTTTTATTCATTCATGAGTTGGTAGTCCATGACTTCACAGATTTTCTCATTATGGGCTATTTTATATAAATGAAATTACAAAATCTATTGTACTCTGTCTTCTTTCACTTGGCATAAGGTTCTCAGGGTGCATCTATGTTATGAAAGGTAACAATAGCTCAATCTTTTTATGGATGAATGGTATATATTTATACATATATATGCATTTTCTTTCTTGATTCATCACTGATATCCCATGCTATTGATCGAGTGATGTAAGTTTTGAAAAATTAACATGGAAACATTTAAAAGTATTTACTGTGAATGCCTAAGGTTTCATTACTTAAATAAAAATTCACTGCAATAATATATTTAGTTCAATAGTCATCGAGGTCGTTTTTTATTCATTAGTCAAAGGAGAGCTCCTTTCAGATGAAAAATTACATAT
Source organism: Pedetes capensis (assembly GCA_007922755.1). NCBI lineage: Eukaryota > Metazoa > Chordata > Mammalia > Rodentia > Pedetidae > Pedetes > Pedetes capensis. Next base: position 16,576 of record VMDO01031003.1, read on the forward strand.
TTACATACTTTTCATGATATAATATAAATGGTTATTGCCATATAGGATGTCTACTCTAAAGCCTTTCATTTTATTATGACCTTTAATTTGATGATTCCTGGACTATGTGGATAAGAACATCATTCAAAATGTTTTATTCAAAAATTTTCTAGGTAATTACAATTTTAAATTAAGGATCTGATAGGGAAAAAAGAGATTTTTCTTATGTCTCTTTACTTTTATATAAAGCTACTTCCACATTTTGAAAAGTGATTTCTTGTAATCTAAGCATGAAATCAATATTGTTCCATCATGTCTATATTTTAAAGAAATACTGAATTTTCCTTAACTCATGAAAAATTTAAAATTGCATAAAAAGGAAATGAAAAGCTTTAAATAAATTTTCTTTCACTCACTCTGTATATGTAAGTTTTCATCTGTGTGTATATTCATTATAAATACATAGCTATTTATAAATTGATTGAGAAAAAATTGTTTCAGTTTGATGATGTAGGTGGTGAAATTCAGTCAGAAAAAATGATTACATAATTTCTGAATGTTTAAGTATTTCACAAGATCCACTGAGATTATCTAACAAGAATTCAAACTCTTCACTCTTCAACATTGAAGTATCAGTGTAGTGGAATATTCTGTATCTTTCAATCTTCAAATTGGATATATTTATGTTTATTAAAATTTTTTAGTTGATGTAATTTCTGCAGAAATTATGTGTGGGTGATTTCTGATGAGTAAAAAATGAAATAAAAATGCTATTTTAACAGTATATTATAAAAATTTATAAATCTTAATATATTTTCATCTATACTACTCATGCCTACCCTATAAACAACAGAGGAAGCATTCGTCAACACTATGCCATGTCTGGTACTATTGTCAGTGGTTCTCTGTGATTCATAGGGGTTTAGATGGCTGATTATTTTAGTGGACTGTTGGATCCCTCTCTCAACCCTACATAATCTGGTCCCAGGCAATCTCCCATCCAAGGACTAACAAGGACCCACCCTGCTTGTTGTTGTTAGGAGCCTTCATATTGGGGCCCACTCATAGTGATCCTGTGTATAACAGAACAAAACACTCCCTGACAGTTGCCAAGCATGGTGCTATGTCAGTGCTTCTCTGCCATTCATAGGGTTTTAAATGGCTGATTGTTTCAGAAATGGGCTGCCAGGTGCTCTCCTATTTTTTGTGGTGCTGGGGATGCAACCAAGGGCCTCAGAGTGCATGGAGCAGTGCTCTACCAACTGAGCTAAATCCGACTCCCTAAAAACATTTATCCATTGAAAACCCTATGAATAACAGAGAACCACTGTCATATATAGGTAGCTTAGTGTTGGACACAACTCTAGGGCACCTAACAACAATAAGAATAACAACAACATTTCATTCTGTTGTACATACAGTAACTATGAGTGGGATTGGACTCCATAGCACCTAACAACCTTAATAGTCTCCAGAACCTATGGAAGAAAAGTCATACTTGCGAACTGGGATCTCAAAGAAAGATCCCCCCTTCCTCAGGTCAGCCAGTAGTTTCTTTTTAATGTACTGTGCGCTCTATTAAAGCACTATTTATTCAGCTGAAGTTTACTAAATTTGTTGCAAATAATGTGTGTCAAAATCATTTTGGTTTCTTACAACTGACAGTAACTTCCACTAATAACAGACCTATATCACCTTGATAGAACTGCTTACCACATACAATGTATGTTTCTTTCTTACAGGCTGGAGGAGTTTACATTTTTCCCTTCTCTCCCTGTAAGTTGCTAAAGAAAACTGACCACCTGACCTCCCTCAACATCTGTAGCTTTGTTTTGTCTATTAACACACTGTTATCACTTTTGTAAGCCATCTTTCCTCAGAGACCCTGTAAGAAGTCCAAGCTTCCTTTATTCAGGGCTCAGTCTTTGGAAATGATTCCACTGACTCCAAGTACCCATCCTCACAAAGCCCTACTTTACTCTGAGGCTGAGGTCTTTCTTATTTTCTTGAGAATTCTGCAATAATTGGGACATAAGAATTTTAGATTTTAGTCCCAAGGACCATTTACCTAGTATAAGATATGCAAGTAGGTAGGGAACATGAGATATAATAAAAAAAAGTTGAAAAAAGTATGAAAAATATAGACATAGTCTACATTTATGATAAGTCTATGCATATTTTAAAATAAATACTGGAAATACTATAGACAGAAAAGTGAAAAGTGAGCCAGGCGCCTGTAATCCCAGGGGCTGGGGAGGCAGAGGCAGGAGGATTGCAAGTTCGAGACCAGAGGAAGTCTGTGTAACATAGTGAGACCCTGTCTCAAAAAGTAAAAACATGGGATGAGGGTACGGCTCAGTGGCCCAGCACTTGCAGAGCATGCAAGTGCGAGGCCATGGGTTCAACCCCCAGTAACACACAAGCACACACAAAAAATGAAAAGTAAAAAAAAAATAATGTACAATAAATACAAAAATTTAAATGAAAATGCAGTATCTTTATTTTTCAAGAAATTGTGAATTAAAACCAAAATTGGACAGTCAAGTCTTCAAAAGTATTTTTTTTTTTATATACCTGGGTGTTGACTCCAAGCCCTCATTCATGCTTTGCAAGGTTCCTACTACAAAGTTGGCCTCACAACTCATTTTATACTTTTTATTTTGGGACAAAGTCTCACTGTTAGGTAGACTGCTTTTGGCCTTGAATTTGCAATTCTCCTGCTTTAGCAATCCAAGTCCCTGGGATTATAGGTGTGCCCTAGAATGCCTACCTTAAGTAAAAAAAATTTTAAACCTGATAATATTTAATGTTGGAAAAAAGTATAGGAATTGAAAACATCATGTATTGATGGAGATACAAATTAATGAAAACCTCCTTGGAAAGATATTTGGGAAAACCTAAGAATGCTAGATACTTGCCTATTCTTTTATATTTCCATAGAATAAGCAGTTATATTTCTAAGAATGTACCCAAATTAAATTAGTATATGTATCCACCAAGAATATATAGTATGCTATTCAAGTAACTTTATTCATAAAAATATTAAACTGTATACAATCCAAATGTTCTTTGCTATAAGAGTGAAATTTAAAGTAAGACGGGACATGAATTGGAAATTGATGAATCTAGAACTTTTTGGAAAGGGGTTTTATACCATTATATTAAGTCCTTGTTTATAATTTTCATAATACATAGTTAAGAAAAGATGAACATGGACAGACTGGATAAAAAGCCAACTTTATTTAGCATGGATAAGACATATGTTAAGTAAAAAATGTTAATAATATGGTAATAATAAATGTAATAAATATGGACTAGAAATGGACTAGAAAATTCATGTAATAGTACTGACAATGTAAAAAGATAGTTCACTACAGAAAAAGTATTGCTCTTAAACATAATTGGGGTCCAAGGATATATAGAAAAATATTACCACAAAAAGACAAGCAAATGGAAGAGAGGTCTTTGGTGGGGGATGGATGGGGGGAGGAAGTGTACATGAGGGTAAAGTGGAACATATCTGTGTAATATACAACAAAATGCATATATAAAAATGTCACAATGAAATACATGTCAGAATGCATAACATTAAGTTGTACATTAAAAATTTCCAATAAAAAAGACTACACAATGATGAAATAAAAAGTATATACAGGAGAAAAAATGTAGAGAGAACAAGTATTATAATATTGGCACAGAATGAAGACTATAATACAGTACATTATTAAGGAAAAAATTTATATCTCAAACTGATAAAGCAATTTATACACCAAGAAGATGCAACAATTGCTAATATGCACATATACAATAAGATAGTCTTAAATATCTGAAGCAACATTTATTGTAACTATGAAAAATATTGGACAAATCATTGAGAGGCATTAACACATATCAACTGATGAAACAATGAAACAACAATATAAGAAAATATTTTTAAAAAATATGTGGAACAGATGAACTTACCACAGTTAACAATTAACAAATAACTGTTTTATAACAGGGTATCAATAGGTACAAAATATCCAGTTTTTTTCACATGCA
>VMDO01031004.1:0-20595 GCA_007922755.1 Pedetes capensis
AGGACCACAAGCCCGAGATCAGAGGCAGTTTGTGCAACCCAGCAAGCCCCTGTCTCAAAAAGTAAAAAATATGGGCTGGGGGCGCAGCGCAGCTTTCCGCCCACTTGGGAGACCACTTGGGAGAACCAAATCCTCTTGTGGGTGGGATGATATTCAACCCCCCCAGAGAGAGTCTGTAGTAGGTCTGCCATGCACGGCGGTTGCGCTCGAAACTGTTCTTATTGTGTCTAATTGTCCCGCAAGACTCTGCCAGAAAGGAGCACTCTGTCCGCGTGGCGCTCATCCTCCTCCGCAGACCTCACCTTTCTCCACAGTGCAGTGGGATGACTTAGGATCCCCTCTGGTGTGTCTGGGGTTCAGGCATATGTGTGACCGTATGTCTGTGGAGATTGCATCTGCATGACTGTCCCACCACAGCAGGAGAGAGGGAGCCGCATTTCAGCTCTGGATGTGTACCGCTGGCACTGGTTTCCCACCGCCACAATAGGAGGGAGGGAGCGATTCCATGCTGACTCACCCGAAAACTGCAGTTTGTGTCCCAGGGGAAGGGTGACAGTGTGATGTCAAGGTTGCATGCTGTGTTGGGTCCGGCTCCCGTGGGTGTGTGAGCAAAGTCCCCTCCGAGTCTCCAGGATTCTATCCTGCCCGTCTGTGTGAAAGCGAAATGGCGGAATGGCAGTCCTGCCACTGACCTCTGTGTAATTCTTCCGAAGCCAAAGGCTCGATTTCAGTGTCCATCCAGTTTCATCCTCTGTCTCCCAATCTAAACTATCACTGTTTCTATCTATTCAGTGTGAGTTCTAAACCTCTCATCGAGGCTTCCCTTTACTCTGGGAGGGAAGGCGCGTGTTATCTGTCCGCCATCTTGATTTTTCCCCAGTGGATTGAAGTAATATATATATATATATACACACACACACATACACACAAATACAATTATACATAATTCTTCCCAATATTACTTAAGAGTAATAAAAAATTAGAAAGCATATGTGATTGTGATTGTAAATAAAATATTGATTTATTTGATGAAAGCTATGCAGAATTTAAAATGATAAAAATTATTCATTATATTTTTAAGTATATAAGCACATAAAATAATTCTACTTTTAATGTATACATATATTGCCCTACTTACATACTTATTAAATAAATGATGCTGCACATTTACATTTTCTCAATGCCTCATTCATTATATATTAGTCAATACACTAATTATTAATGTTGAGTGATCATACATTAACTAATGTATTATTAATAATGAATTCTGAGTTTGTTAGTTATTATACTGGTGTGTAATAAATGATATCAAGGTGACCTTAGGGATTATTAAAGTGTGTAAGTGTGTCTAAGTGCCACCATATTGTCATATCCCAATTTCTGGAGAGGTAGGAAAATGGGTGATCTAGGCTTAGTCTGTAAAGTCTCAAGGCCATGTTGCTGTGCTGTTAGGTGCCGTCAAGTCGTGTTTGACTCATAGCAACCCTTACAGAGTTTTCAATGGCTGATTGTTTCGGGATTGCCTCGGGAGTGGATTTCCACACCCTTCTCCCATTTTTGTAGTGCTAGGAATCAAACTCGGGACCTCAGAGACTGCTCCAACAACTGAGCTAAATTCCAGCCCCCTCAAGCCCACAGGCAGGCCTTATGGACAGTACTTCAGTTATGATCGTTTGATTTAATGATTTTTTGACTTTGCAATGGTACAAAAGCAATATGCATCCTGTGGAAACCTTATTTGGAATTTCAAATGTTGATCATTTCCTGACTTAGCATGCAGAATAATCCTCTTTCCCCACATGAGGTTGGGCATTGGCAGACAGCCACAGTCCCCATTCAGCCACAAAATCATGAAGGAGAACAACTGGTAGTCCAGGGTATACTGCATTGCCAAACTACCAGGTTCAATGGGTTACATGTATTAAATCCATTTCAATTTACATTTTCACCTTACAATAGGTTTACTAGAATGTAACTCCATTGTAGGGGCTGAGCTCAGTTGGTAGAGCGCTGCTCTGAAGTGTCTGAGGTCCCAAGTTCAATTCCCAGCACCACAAAGAATGGGAGAAGGATGTGATAATCCACTCCCAAGGCAATCCAGAAAAATCAGCCATTGAAAATCCTATGAGGGTCGCTATGCATAGGACATGGCTCAACAGCACCTAACAACAACCACCACCACCACCCCATTGTAAGTAGGGAAGCAACTGCTCATACCCAAGGGCAGCACCTGAAGCTCAGAGAAAACTTCAAAAAATATCATCTTTGTCATAAGCTAAGTCAGTATGTCCTGCTAACCTTCCAAACCCAAAGAAAGAGAGAAAATCTGGGCATAAAATCAAAACTATCTAAACTATGGGGTAAAATTTAAAGTAAAGGGTTGAAAATTAAGGCTAGAGTGGTGTCCTCAGTGAACCATTTGCAATTGCAGTGAGGTTTTTACATAGTTATTTGGCTAATGATGGAAAATTGACTACTACCAGAAGTATTCAGTTCAGAGGCACATTGTTCTTCTTTTTAAGGTTTTAGATTTTGTCTTTGTGTGTGTGTGTGTGTGTGTGTGTGTGTGTGTGGCACTGGAGGTTCAAACCCAGGGCCTGTACATACTTTGCAAGTACTCTAACACTGAGCTGCACCTCTGCTCCATTTTTATTTTTCCTTGAGACAAAATCTCATTAAGTTATGCATGCTGCCTCTGGCCTCAAACCTGTGATCATCCTGCCTCTCCCTCCTAAATTACTGGGATTAAAGGTATGTTCAACTGCATCCCATTTATCATTATATTTTTTCCTCTCTTATTTTCCATTAAAACCTATCATATCTACTATTGGTGTGTCTTCCTTTTTATCTGAACACTCTCCTTCTAATTTGTTGCTTATCATCTCCTATGAACTGAAATATCATATAGTCAAAAATGTTTGAATGCTGTTTGTACAAAAAAAGTGGAGATAAAAATGACAGGGTTATAAAATCACAATTTTGCAACCATCATAGTAATAATTTATTCTAAGAATCATCAACAGGCACTGAAATTATTTGGTGATATCTGAAAACAATGTACTGTATTTCCATAGTATCAAAGTATTTCTCCACAAAATATATACTAAGTACAGAGGGAAAAACAATAACATTATAGTGGAGAAAACTGGCAGACACCATCTTAATCAAGTAATCAAAGTTAATATTACTGGCGAAAGGACATTTTAAAGAATATATCTCTTCTATAATAGTCCTGCCAAAATTGTATGACCTGGGTATTTTAATGAGGAAACATCAGAAAAACACAAATTGAGGGACAGTCTATAAAATACATGGCCTATAATCTTCAAAACTATTAATATGATAAAAGACAAAAACTTACTGAGGTAAATCTTTCTAATTGAAGCAGATTAAAGTCATGGCCAAAATGGTAGGACATTGTTGGGATTGGTTGTACTTGAACCCGTGACCCTCTGTATTGTGTGATGCAGCTGGGTGCCCCAACACTTGCACCCTACAAAAGACTGAAACTGGGGAACAGATCATCATGCTCAGGAGTAGTAAACAAGGAAGGTTTATTTGCAGGCATAGGGAAGGGGTAGGTAGGTAGGACAAGGAAGGGAGACAGGGGAAGGAGGTGCTCAGCTGCTATCCCTGCTGCTGGGGCAGGGACTCCTGGGTGTTGTTGCTCATCCAGTCCACAGTCTTTGCTGCTTCAGAGGCCCTGAGCTTGATTCTCAGAGGCTTGCCTCTCAAAGCACTCAATCCGTTGGTAGAGGAATTGATGGAGAGGAGAGGAAAAGATCTGGTGGACACAAGCAGGTAGAGGTGAGGATGGAGGTAGGTCAGACAAAGATTGAAGGCAGGCTAAGGGTAGGCTGAAGGCTAGGTGGGTCAGGTGAGAGCAGGCCTCTGATCCTTATGGCACCAGAGGACAAGCAAGCTGTTCCTGGATGGTGGACAGAATAAGCTGTTGGGCTCTAGGGTCAGGGGTTTATATCCCCTTAGGCCAACTGTCATCCAATATTCAAGGAATGACAGCTGGACAATCAGGGAAGGGCTTGAGGGCAGCAAGAGGGCAAGGGCTAGGCCAATGAGGAGGCAGATACGGCTCAGACAATCAGGCCGCAGGGAAACCTGAGCTGGCCAGCGCCATCTTGGCTCACTCTATGGGAGGGGTAGGAGTGAGGTACCTGGAAGTGGGGCAAAAGTTACCCATTGCCATCTTGCCCCACAGGGTTGAATGGGGGCAAGTGACTGGGATGTAGGGTAAGGGTCAACTGCCTTGGAGGACAGAATTCGGTCCTCCAAAAGGACTAGATGGGTCCCTTGGATTCGCCACATTTGAGTACTCTCTATCCCCCTAGGAATTCCCAACAGGACAATCCACTCCCAAAGCAATCCCAAATCAGCCATCGAAAACCCCATGAGGATCACTACAACAACATCACATGTGCTTGCTGAAACCGAAGAAGATTTGAAGCATTTACTGATGAAGACCAAAGAACCACAGCCTTCAATATGGACTGTACCTCAACATCAAGAAAACAAAAATCCTTACAACAGGGCCAGTAAGCAACCTCATGATAAATGGAGAAAAGATTGAGGTTGTCCAAGATTTTGCTTTACTTGGTTCTACAAGTAACACCCATGGAAGATGGAAGCAGCAGTCAAGAAATCAAAAGATACAATGCATCAGGAAAATCTGTGGCAAAAGAACTCTTTAAAGTGTTGAATGTCACATTGAAGACAAAGGTGTTCCTGATTCATGCCATGGTATTTTCAGTTGCATCATATGGCTCTGAAAGCTGGACATTGAATAAGGAAGACAGGAGAATAAGTGATGCTTTTGAATTATAGTTCTGGAGACAAATATTAAATATACCATGGACTGTTAAAAGAACCAATGGATCAGTCCTAGAAGAAGTAAAAAAAGGGTGTTCCTTGGAAGCAAGAATGTCTAGACTGTGTCTTACATATTTTGGACATGTGGTCAGGAGGGACCAATCACTAGAGAAGGACATCATGTTTGGGAGAGTGGTGGATCAATGATAAAAGACCATCAACTGGACAGACTGACACAGTGGCTGAAACAATGGGCTTAAACATAAAAAAGATTGTATGCCCAGCACAGGATCACTGAGTGTTTCCTTCTGTTGTACATAGGGTCACTATAAGTCAGACCAGACTTGACTGTACCTAACAACAACAAAGTCACATGACAGCTGAATGCAATGTGTGATCCAGATGAAGAAATTATATATTAATAATTTAATATTTACTGTTGTACAATGACTTGAATGTGTTTATTTTGTTGATACTAAATAACTCATATGCAATTTTTTTAGTCACAAGTCTGCATCTTTGCACCATTCATAACTACTTCTCAGTAATAAATGAATAAAACATTACCTAAAACAAGGTGAAAATCAATGGACTATATAGAAACTCAGGGAGATTATGTTAGCCTAGCACATCATATATATGACTTCATCTATTTGTACTAACTATAGGTTTCAGTCACAATCAGAGGATTAACACCTGTCTATTTTTGTGCCCATGGGAGAAGGACATGGCAATCTATACCCAAAGCTATTGGGGTCCTCTCCGGCCCTGCAAAAGACCATGGAGCTTCCCACAACACCAGTACATTCGGGGACCCTTGGGTGTGGGCAAGAGCTGGTTGGTGGCACCAAGAAGGACCTCGGGAGTCTTCTTAAATAAGAGAAACAGGAACTTTATTAAGCTGCACCTTTGCAGGAGAGCCTAATGCTTTCTAGCCAACAGCACAGGTTACTGCTGCAGCGATGGAATAACAGCTCTGTATCAGAGTAACAAACAGCTCTGATGTCCTTGCTAGCTGTGCTGACAGTCCAGTGATATTGCCTCGCCAGTCATCTTCCCCTCTCACCTCCTCCCTGGCACAGGGGGATTGAGAGCTCTTCTTGGCTTGCTCGAGATCTTCTTTCTTGGCCTCAGAGTCTTGCCTTTTGGTGGCTTGATTGAAGGTCTGGAAGATCGAAGGGGCAAAGTCAGGTGTAGGATGTAACAACCAGAGTCAAGGTGGTCAAGAAGAAAGAAAAGAAAGGACCCTTGGGGTAGTTGGTAATCTGCTTACATACATTCTAGGTGGGGGTGTGGACCAAGGTGCAACCAATCCGAAAGTGGCTCATGCCAGGAGGAGCAGCTCTCCGTGTAAGGGCTTGGAAAAAGTGCACTTAGGATTGCGGGGGTTAGGTGCAGGCTGGACCAATCACTGAGCTCTCCTTAATAACCAATTGGATAGCTCCGGGTGGCCAATCAGGCTGAAAAAGGACACAACAGAGCTGGGCTGTTTGGTTAAGGCTTAAGGATAACGAGATGTGGCAGAAACAGGGCAGGATCTGGGAAGGGCTCACACCTCGGCCCAAACCGAGTAGGCCTTGGCCCCAGCACCCTCCAGGTCCACCTTGTGGGTATCCAGATAATTCCGTACATGAAGCAATCCTGAAACAATCAGCCATTGAAAAGCCTATGAGGGTCGCTATGAGTCAGACCCCACTTGACAGCCACTAACAACAATTTCTGTGCCCATACGCTTGCATTGTATACTGGTGAGAAACAAGAAAAAGTACAGAATTCAATAATATCACAGAGAATAACCACAAAAATGACTTCCCAAAAAATAAAAAGCTTGATTTAAATACCTTCTGAGAATTTTGGCTGAAAATGTAAAGCTACCAATAGTTCTAGAAATAACCAATCTTATTCAAGCTAAATAAGAAGTGGCTACAGTATTCTCCATCTCTCCTATTGAACATTTCTCCAATGAGAAGGACAGTGTTATTAATCCACCTGCATGATTCAGGCTGAAAATATGAAACAGATCTGGACTACAGAAAATGTGGCTTTTATGGATCTGCTGTTATTAGAAATCACCTAGGCTGAATGAAAGATCAACTAAAAATGTTGAGACTGAAATTATTTGTTTGATTTGATGTGGTAGGAAAGATCTATCCTCTGAATGGAAGTGATTTTATTACTGTGTTCCTGAGACTTGCTATTTTTGTTCATGTACAATAATTATTGTATCAATTAATATGTACACACAAATGTTTGAATTATGCAATAAACATTACAATATTACTTTTGCTGACCAGACCACAATCCTTACTATTCTCCTCCAAATATAATTCTCCTAGAACTTTAATCATCTACATTCAAAATAGCAGTAATGATAATGCAAATATCACAACTACTATTAACATTAATTGGGCACTTACTACTCTTAATAATAAACATTTATATAATACTTCTCACATGCTTGGCACTGTTGAAAGTATCTTACACATAATTCATTTAATCCTTCTAATAATCTTATAAAGTAGAAGATATTATTAGCTCCATTTGAAAAATGAAGACACTAAAGTTAAATTACTCACCCAAAATAAGAGACCTAGTTCCGGGCACAGTGGTGCATGTTTATAATCCCAGTAACTTGGAAGGTGAAACCAGGAGGATGGCGAGTTTGAGGCCAGAGGTAGCCTGTGTAATTGTGAGGCCCTGGGTTTAACCTCCAAGTATTGCAAAAAAATGAAAAGTAAAAAATAAATTTAAAAAAATGGGATTTAGTAAATGGAGTTTGAACTCAAACAGCCTGGCTCTAGAGTTCCTTCTTTTAACAATACACTGAACTTCCTCGATTCCTATATTTAGACACTGTTCTAAATACTCTACAAACTTGCTATTTAATTACATATATAAGTTCATTTTAGCTGCTAATAACAAAAAATATTATTTAAACCCACTTAACCATATAGGAAATGAAAGTATTCACATAATAGTTTAGAAATAAGACAAATTCAAGATAGTTAATTCAACTTTTTACTCATTACAACAGAATAAATATTTATGTTCCCCCAAATTCCCATGCTGAAATCCTAACCTCCAAGGTGATGGTATTAGGAGATGGAGCCTTTGGGAAGTGGTTAGGTCATGAGGGCAGAGCCCACATGAATGAGATTAGCAACCTTATAAAAGGAGCTCAAAGAGGTTGCCCCCTCCACCATTTGAGGACACAGTAAGACAATGGTGTCTATGAGTTAAGAATCAGGCCCTATCAGAAACCAAATTTGCTGGCACCTTAATCTTCAGCTTCCCAGCCTCCAAAATGGTAAGAAGTAAATTTCTATTGCTTATAGACTAAAAGTTTATGGCATTTTGTTATAGCAGACAGAACAGACTACTAAAACACTGGCATCATCAAGAAACCAGATCCTTTCATTTATTCCCATTGCTGTCTAGTATGTCACCTTCATCCTATAGGCTGTTTTTTGGGGGTTTTAGGAAGGCTTCCAAAGTCAACTTGATTACATGATTCTACTTTCATGCCTATGTCACTCTGGCTCCTCTGAGAAGCAAAAAGCAAGATGAAATTTTACATGGAAGAGATTTATTAGAGGAATTACCTCTGAAGCATAAAGGGGAAGGTGGCAGAGGATGAAGGAGAATCTTTCATCTCATAACACAGGTCTGACACCTATTTCTATCTTTGTCTGTTTTATGCTGCTATAACAAAATGTTAGAAACTAGGTAATTTATTACAAAAATAGAAATTTATTTTCTCATAGTTTGGGAGGCTGGGAAGTCTAAGATCAAGATGTTAGCAGGTTCAGTGTTCAGTGTTCTAGTGAGGGCTGCATTCACGGAAGGGGAGGAATGCTGTATCCTCACATGGCAGAAGGCAGAAAGACAAGCAGGTAGAACACTGTATGAAACCTCTTTTATAAAGCCCTTAATTCCACTCACTAGGGAGAAGCCCTCATGGCTTAATCACCCTTTAAGGCCTCACCTCTTGATACTATCACATTGATCATTGTATTGTTTACTTTTACATTGCTATGACCAAATTACCTGACAGAAACAACTTAAGGGAAGAAAGATTTATTTAGGCTCATGACTTTATAAGGTTTCAGTCCATAGAGGTGGGGAAGGCATGGAGGAACAGGAGGCAGGAGTGTGTGGCAAAGAAGAGCTGTTCATCATAGCAGACCAAGAAGCAGAGAGAATAAGGCAGGAACTAAAGGTAAGGTATCACCTTCAGAGGCCCACCCCAGTGGCCTATTTCTGCAAGCTAGGTCCCAATTCTTCAAGGTTCTGCACACTCCCAAAATAGTGCCACTAGCTGGGGACCAAACATTCAAAATAAGTGGGGGGGGACAGGGTGAGGCATTTTATATTTAAATCATAATAGGCATTAAATTTGAAAATCTGAATTTTGGAGGGGGCACATGCAAACTATAGCATTTATGAAGAGAAAAGTTCAAGGAAAAAGACTAGGTAGGAAAAAACCTCAGACTGCAGTGTAGTTCTATCTAAGTTTTGGTCAAGATAATGGAGAATTCTCAAGCCAATACTGCCCAGTAGAGGGGACCTACAATTCAAAAAAATAGGCCTGTGCCAATCCACCCACAGTGCTCAGTCATTGGCCTTGCTGCAAATGTGGTAGTTGGCCTAGGGAGGTGGCAGCTGAGGTGAACATAGTTGACGGAGAATCAGAGAATCATGAGTTCAAGGCCAGCCTGGACTATACACAGAGTTTGAGGCAAGCCTGGGTGACAAAGATCCTGTCTCAAGAAAACCAAAAACAAAAAGGGGAGGAGGAGGAAGAGGAGGAGGAGGAGGAGGAGGAGGAAGAAGAAGAAGAAGAAGAAACCACCAACACTGAATAGGACTTATAGGCAAGGTAATATATAATCCTTCATTGAAGTCATAAACTTGTAACCTCCTATTTCATTGAAAAGATACTAATTAGTGTTTGGCATGGAGTTCAACAGAAGGCCTATTTTGAGTGTACTTTTTCTCAGGATGTCAAAAGAGCTTTTTAAAGCCATCTATTCTCATCATAGTCTTAAGCTCCATCATATTCTTCAGTTGACATATATAAATACTTCAGAATATATTTCTCTAAACTATGACAACAATTTAGAATTGTCTGAGAAAGTCATAAGATACAGGGTAGGTGTGGTGATTGAAAGAAATACAGATTTCGAATCTGAAATCCTGGAAACAGGCCAAGTTCTCACACTCTGTTACTCTAATAAGCCTTACCACTTCTCTTAGCCTCACTTTCTTCATCTTGGAAATGGGAATCAACACTTACCTTATATATCTATTGCACGCATTTAATGTGATAATCAATTGCAAAGGAATTTATAAACTATGAAGTGTTTGTAATGTATAAACTATTAACAAATATAAACTAATAAGTAATACACCCTATTATATAAACTGAAGTATATTACAAAGCTGTGAGATACTGAGCTTGAGTGTGTGAACATGAAGCAAACTTAAGGTAAAGAACAAACCACAATACTCTTTCTACCTATGGGGGGGAAAATGGGCTCTGGAATTTCTGGATTAGTCATTCAGTCTAATCCACTTGTTGATTTTTAAATTTCTCACTTTAACACCAACTCTGTGGATAAACTGCATATTATGTATTTTGGACATGATGTTAGGAGAGACCTATCTCTGGCGAAGGACATAATGTTTGGGAGAGTAGCAGGTCAACAAAAAAAAGGAAGACCCTCAACTAGATGGACTAACACAGTGCCTGCAATGATGGGCTTAAACATAAAAAAGATCATGTGCCTGGCACAGAATCAGGGAGTGTATCATTCTGTTGTACTTATGGTCGGGATGAGTCCAACTTGACCTTGACAGCACCTAACAACAACTGTGGATAAAACAATAAAACTTTCATCATAAGCCCTGATGAAGCCTACCTTTCTGTGGTATACATTAAACCTCACCAATTTCTGTCACTATCCAAACTAAGCACAAACCACACAATTAAATAGAGTAATATAATACCTAGAACAGTACCTTATATTAAATCTAGAAAGTTTCAAAAGAATGTCACTATGCTATTCTTCCTTTGTTGTTGTTGTTATGTGCCGTCGAGTCGGTATCCAACTCATAGCGACCCTCATAGGGTTTTCAATGGTTGACTGTTTCGGGATTGCCTTGGGAGTGGATTGCCAGGCCCTTCTCCCATTTTTGCAGTGCTGGGAATTGAACTCTGGACCTCAGAGACTGCAGCGCAGTGCTCTACCAACTGAGCTAAATCCCAGCGGGGATTCTTCCTTTAGCAAAGTCAATTTGACCATTGAGTCTGTTAAATATTTTGTATTTATCTTTATCAGTCCTCACATGTGGTGTTCTGGATCAGAGATATTTCTTATTAATTATTTTACAGTAAATAACCATGTTCCCCCTTGGAGTCACATCCAGTCTTACCTCTGGAGTGACACTATGAAAGCCATACCAAATGACCTACTCCAATAATGGACATTGCATGGAAGAATGATAGAGAACAATGGATTTTTTCCATTTACAATGAGGATAAAAATGTCAATCTCCTTTACAGAGGAGATAGAGAATATTTTACTTCTTTGAGATGAAATGAAAATTATCCTAGATTCTCATTCTAATCTTTTGGAATGTAAATATGTCTTTTTAGGAGCAAAATAAACTTCAGGTGTCTCCATCTCTTAAGATCTCAAGATGTCTCCAAGATCCAGGATCATGTGTGAGAAGACAGAGCTCCAGGCTTCCTGCTACCTTGCACTCAACCTATAGACTTAATTTGAGCCCTAACCATTTGTCTCTCTTGGGTCAGAGCAACCAACTGCACAAGCAGCAAAAGATCTAATTCTGATGATATGTAAACAGTGAAATGTTCACAGGGGAGGTGAATGTAAACATCTGTTGTCTTTATATTATATACCTATCTTTGTCCAAGGAAGCTAGTGATTTTTAGAGGAACAATAGGTCCAAGAAAATTTTATTTCCCAACAAGTCGTTTATTTAAAATACAAATTAACTTACCTACCCATTTTGTGCCTAAAGGGTGTGACTTTCTGGAATATATTCTTGTATAATAATCATATTTATGTTAATCACAAAAGGAGCTGATTTAGGAAATTTGCATCAGTATATGTCACACCGGTTTCACTAATTTAGCTCTTGTTATTCACTGTGGAAAGACTGCTTAAATCCCACAGTCCACTGCTATTACTGGAGCCATTACAAAAACTACCCTGTTCATTTTCATTGCCTGGAAAGAAAAACTATATTCCAATGATTTTTTGTCAGAGAGAGTGATGGGTTAGCAAAATGAGACTCATGTTGCTTGAATTAACTACATAAGTGGCCAGGGACTTCTGAGTACCTTCAAGCCTTTTCTAATAATAATACACTTTCATCCTACTTGCTGGTGAATGAATGCACTCTGTTATTTTATTTCACTCACTATATATCAATAAAGTGCAGTAATCAAAAAAATAGCACAGCGTGAAGCTTTGTGTGGACAGCAGATGGCACTTGTAAGATATCCCAAAGAGAGACACCCAGAAGCTTCCTCTAAGAGTGGCCCCTCCTAACACACTGTTCTCTCAAGCTTCTCAAAATGGTTAAAAGGTAAAGTTGAGCTCATCACTTAACATTCACTCCTGCAGACTTTGGTTCAATTTTCATCGCTGCACTTACACCTGAGCTGAGGGAATCTGCATCTACTCTCCTCATCCACTTTTACTAATTTGATTCTTATTGTCCATAAGGTCTTTTCATTTGAATTATCTTCCATGGGCTAAAATTAGACCTCTGGTCAGAATGTTTTCACAACACCTGAAAATCTGATTCCTTGTCACAGTCAGCATTACTACTGGTACTAACTAGTTGCCTGGGAATTATTTTGGAAACCTCTACATTACCTCTATTAATTTCCTGGACCTACAATTGCTTTTACATTTTTACAGACAGGGTTCTAATCTAAACCCTAATCCATCCACCCCAAGGTAATTGAAGCATCCTTCTTCTAATGTCTCCTCATCAGTCTGCTCTACCCATATAACGGTCCTCTAGTCCTCTTTCTTGTTAATATCTTGCATTTTCTATTGTAACCTTTAAATGTAATGATAAGGCATTGTTACTCAAAGAGCAAAGAGTGCATATTATCATTAAATGGACATCTTCCATTCTCCCTCCTTTCAGTGACCCCGATGCTGGACAAACATGAAGGTATTTGTGTAATTCAAGATGGATATCACAGCTGAATGTGTTCCTGTGATTGCATTGCTGAGAATCATTTTATTATTTTCCAAAATTTGTGAATTCTCTTGTTCCACAGTCCCAGGCAACCAAAGATAACATGAGGAAATTAGCATAATAACAGATCCATCCAAACGTATCTATCAGCGGAGAAACGGGAAAGGTGTAGAACCAAATGCTTTTACTAATCTGCACCATGTTTCACAGTAACAAAGAAGCAATGTGACTGAATATTGAATCACTGCATGGTAGATATGCAAATTTCATTTTAAAACCTCATACTCATTGAAGAGACCTTGTTAACGGAGTGTTGGAAATTAGCCTACCATCAAATACAGCATGAGATGACTGCTAAGGATTTTACCAAAATTAAAATCAGAGCATTTCATGGCCAAGACGGAAACCTGCCATATGTCCTGTAATAAGCACAAGGCAAATTAAAATATTAATTCAAGTGGATGCCCATTGTGCTGAGGCCTCATGAGACTCCTGACAGTTTTGCTTACAACTTAACAATACATTTCCTCATGTGACTTACAACTAATTGAGACCTTTCCCTGTGCACTGCCCAGCAGCCTTTACAAAGTTGCTATGAATTCTCAAAGGTTTTTTGTTCCTTAGATGAATCTATTTCTCATATTTCAGCATACTGGATTTTCTTACACTGAAAGCTTTCACAAAGAATAAAAATATTAAGGACGGTTTATAAAGAGGCTAATTAAGAGAGGAGTTTTCTTTATTTCCAAAGGTAATTGGTAGACCATCATCTGTTGTGCTAATAACATACACTAAGCATTAATTAAAACACACGCTAGGGCTTTCTTTTTGGACATGTTAGAGGGTTGGTTGGTCTGTTAATTTTAGCTTTGGGATAAAAGACTGGCATTGCCTTGGCAGGCGTTAATTTTTTGCTTCATACAGCTTCCAAAGCTGATGCATTATTATCAGAAGCTCTTTCTAAGATTTGCAAAGTATTATTAAAGCACTCGATCTGTTCTCATCACAGAAAAGGTTTCATATAATTTACTTGTTTCTCTGTGCAATAGACATAGCTTACATTATAAATGGAAACTTATTATTTTAGTTTTGAGTCCGACTTTCTGTCATGCTATTGTTTTCCAGCTAACATGCAAAAATATCAACAGGATCAATGATCCCCTGGAAAAAGAAATTCACCTCATCAGATGTGGTAGGTGGGGAGAGCATGAGATCCTGTGAATTCCAGCTATTAAGTGCATAAGAGCAATTTCAAAACAATTTTTCTATGGAAAGCTCCATCAAAATGGGTTGGCAAACAAGTCGCCTATGTCTCCTAACAAAAAACATATTCATTATTTTATTTATTTCTGTTTATTTTTTGTGGTACGTGGGGGTTGAACCCAGGTCCTCACACATACTTTGCAAGTGCTCTATCACTGAGCTACACTACTAGCCCCTTTTTATGATTTATCTTGAGACAAGGTCTCATTAAATTACACAGGCTACCTCTGGCCTTGAATTTTTAATCCTCCTGCCTCCACCTTCTGAGTTGCTGGGATTACAGGCATGTGCCACCACACCAGGCTATTCATTCTTTTAACTATATCATGACATAGTCAAACCATGTATAATACCTAGCTAACATTACTCGTTTTTAAGTATCCTCAACTTCCTCATTGTGCTTGCCTGGGTTTTTTGTTTTTGTTTTTGTTTTGTTGTTGTTGTTGTTGTTGTCTTTTTGTTTGTTTGTTTGTTTGTTCTACCTTCTAGGTAACAAGCTACTTCCTGTAGGTGGGATTTTGATTTACTTTTTGCTTCTTTGAATAGTTTCTTAAGGCAAACTACAGTATAACAAGTATCAACAAATAGTGTGGCTATGTATCACTGTAGATGACCACAGAAATATTAACATCTTGACATATTGAGTTTATGCAACCATATAATAATTATACTTGAAAAATGTGATAGACTCAATAGAATCATGAAAATGAAAAGAATGAGTAGATATCAAGTCTTTTCCACCAACTGCAAGATGAAACAAATGCAAGATTCCCAATGTGTCTATGCCACCTTGTCCCTTTCTTTCCTAGTGATATTTTGCCTTCTACATCTTAAATATGGCAAGAGAGATCTCTTTAGTCTTTCACTTTCTTTACACTTCCATACCTTTTCTGTCCAATTCACCTTCTGTCATAGCTTCATGGGTTACTACTTTTTTGAAGGTTCTCAAAGCTTTAATCTCTGCATCAAGCACTCAACTCTAGCTCGCAATTTCCAACTGGGCTTTTTCAACTGGATTATCTGCCACCATCTCAAAAATGCTATGGATGAAAGAGGGAACGTCTTTTTCTTTCCAAAACCAATTGTTCCTTATAATATGTCCAATTCATTTATCTAGCCTCAAAACTTGAGGACTCTTTCAGGCTCATAACCAACCAATTACTAAGTTCAATTGATTTTTCTGTTTAGGTTTTGACACTCTTTATTTCCTTACCATCCCTACCATCCTTTTTCAAACTCTTATCAATGTAGGAATGATTTGTTACAAAAGCCTCCTAACTAGTCTCCCAATCTCCAGTCTATATTCTCTATAAACCACTCTGAACTGTGCAAGTCTATTAAACTTTCAAAAAATCACACAGACTTTTGTCATCTAAACATCTGTCCTGTCATTTAAACATTAAAGCTGGGAATAAGTAAGGACCAACCCAGGGCAGGAATTCTCAAACAGCATTTCTCATAAATGTGACTAACTATATAATTTGTGAGGCTCAGTACAAAATGAAAATGTAGGCCCTCTTGGTAAAAATGATTGAGTTTGAAAGGAGCAGCAACAGAACATTGAACAAAGCCCAGGGCCCTTCTGATTTTGTCCCTGTTTGACTTCATAGATCACCTGCTCATGAAGCTGACTTTGTACCTAAGACTAACCTGGTTAGCTTGTTTTAAATGTGAATTCTTAGATAGCATCCCTTAGAGATTCAGATGCAGTAGATTTGGGCAGTACCTGAGAATCTGCATTTTAACATGCACCCTAGGAAATATGGACTTTACCAGCAGACAATACTTGGGGAATCACTGACCCTACGAAATATCAACAGAGGTTGAAAGTTGCTCAACAGAGAAAGGTCAACAGTTCAAACTATAGTGTGAAAGGGTACATGATGAATTTTGACTAATCTGGTGGAGGGAGCACAGTAAGAAGGATCTAGGGTATTGATGTTACTCTGAAACAGAACCAAATCAAGTAGAGCTAAGTCAGTCATTCCCAGGATTAAATTCATCTCATTATCCTAAATCTCAAAAGTAGCCACTATTAGTGCTTTGTACTAATTTTAATAACTTAACAACCCATTACTTCCCAAGGAGAACTCTGTTCTCCAGAAGAGGTTGAATATTCAGACTTATTATGTGACCATTCTGCTAATGCTGCCTTCCCTTCCACATATCCACTCATTTTGCTGCACCCTTTAAGACCCAACTCTAGCTGGGCACTGTGACGCATACTTGTAATCCCACTGAATGTGGAGACTGAAACAGGAGAATTGCAAGTTCAAGGCCAGAGGCAGCCTGCATGACTTAGCAAGATCCTGTCTCAAAAGAAAATTTGAAAAGGGGCTGGGAGTGTAGGTCAAAGGTGAAGAATTTGCCTAGCATGCTTGAGACCTTGGGTTCAAACCCCAGTCACACACACACACACACACACACACACACACACAAGATCTAATTCTAACTTCATCTCTTACACTTTCCCTTTTCCTAATTCATAGAACATAGCATTTTAGAGTTGGAAGTCTGCTTAGAAATCACCTGGCAATATTGTAGACAAAATGATTTTGCCTACAGATGATGAAATCAAGGCTGTAAATTTAATGATTTGTTTAAAATTACAGAGTCAGTGGGCAAAAATCCAAACTCCAAGCATCCTTTCAATCTGTTACCACACGTTCTTGCCATTGTATCACACTATTCCCATTGAGACCTCTCTTCTCAAATCTTACATCATATATTCATTCATACATTTATTTAACCATTGCTAGGGCTTGGATAAGTAACCCCAAAGACCAATGTGTTTAAAGGCTTGCTCCCTAGCCCATAGTAGTACCAGAAAGAAGTATAACCTTTTAAAAAGTTGGAGCCTAGTTAGAAGTTTCTGGTTACATGACAGTGTACCCTCAAAGGAGATATGAGGACCTCAGCCTCTCCTCCTCCTCTCTGTTTCCTGGCTGCCTTGAGGTAAACAGCTTGCTCTACTATGCATTCTCCCAGCCATGATGTTTTGCCTCACTATAGGCCCAAAAGCAATGGAGCCAACTGACCACAGACTGAAATTCCTGAAAGGAGCCACCAAAAAACTTTCAAAACTGATTACCTTGGGTGTTTTATTACAGTCATGGAAAGCTGACTAAACACCCATTCAATAAATGTTTATTGGGGACCTAAGCCTTTTGCAGACATTGGTTAAGATCTGGGGAAACAATGAAATGGAGGTGGTCTTTGCTATTATGCAGCCTACTAATTAATGCTATTACCTTTCTCATTGATTTGGCACAATTCACAGTATTTTTACTGCTATAGAAGCTTTAGTGTTTATGCCTTGTTTTCAAAGTGAAAATGTGTAGTCCTTTAAGACAATTTTAGTTTCATGTTTCTTTTCTTCCTCCATAGCCCCGAGAAAATATTACGGCCAATCATTCATTGTGGACTGTCCTATGAACTGTCCTATGAACTGAAGATGTTTAGTAACTCTGGCCATGATCCATAGAATTCTGATAGTGTCTCAGTCATTGTAACAAGAAAAACTGCTCCCAAACACCATCAGCTGGCAAAATCACTTCTGTGTAAGTAGAACTATCCGTGTATGAGAAATGTTGCCCTAGTGCACTGTTTTATATATGTTGTTGTTGTTGTTGTCGTTGTTGTTGTTGTTGTTAGGTGCCATCGAGTCAAGCCCAACTCATAGCAACCCTATATACAATAGAATAAAACATCGACAGTGTGCCATGCCTAGCACTGTATCAGTGTTTCTCTGCTATTCACAGAGTTTTCAGTGGCTAATTGTTTTGGGGCCTGCAGCTGTAGCCCTGTGGCATCCTATCCTGTCAGATCTCGGAAGCTAAGCAGGGTTGGGCCTGGTTAGTACCTGGATGGGAGACCGCCTGAGAACACCAGAAGCTGTAGGCTTGGGAGAAGGACCTGGCAACCCCCTCCCCAAAAAAATCAATCTGCCATTGAAAACCGTATGAATAGCAGAGAAGCAATGACAATAGTGTTTCCCCTGTTGTACAGAGGGTAACTATGAGTTGGATACCGACTTGACGGCACCTAACAACAACTAACAATTGTTTTGGGTATGGTTTCAGGAATGGGCTGCCACATCCTTCTCCCATTTTTGTGATGCTGGGGATCAAACCAAGGACCTCAAAGCACATAGATCAAGCACACTACCAGCTGAGCTAAACCCCAGCCCAGTTTTATACATACTATTCATAAAATATCTTCTTGTATCATATTGTTACAGGAAATCCAGAAAAAAAAATCATAGATGATATAAGAAATCACAGAACGCAGAGGGAACTGACTATTGAACCTCATGAGAAATAAATGAAAACAAAACAATTACCTTTAGACTATTACTAGAAATATAAGATTTAAGAGTAGGGCATTATCACATTTGTTAGGGTCCCTTACAAATAATTGACTTTTAATGTGAATTTAAGCTAATTAGTATTAAAATAGCCCTAAATATTCTGCACTGCCACCCTCCAGGTTTCTTTCAAACATACTCTTTGTCTGCTTTCTCTCTTCTGTTTCAGAGAAAGTCATCCCTACATCCATTTTCAGGCTGGGATTTAGCTCAGTTGGTAGAGTGCTGCTCTGTGGTCTCTGAGGTCCCGAGTTTGGTTCCCAGCACCACAAAAATGGGAGAAGGACCTGGCAATCCACTCCCAAGCCAATCCTGAAACAGCCATTGAAAACCCTATGAGGGTCACTATGAGTCGGATACCGACTCTGACGGCACCTAACAACAACAACAACAACACATCCATTTTCAAGTAGAATCTACATATAAATCCTTG
This sequence comes from Pedetes capensis, assembly GCA_007922755.1. Taxonomy (NCBI): domain Eukaryota; kingdom Metazoa; phylum Chordata; class Mammalia; order Rodentia; family Pedetidae; genus Pedetes; species Pedetes capensis. The sequence continues at coordinate 19,131 of VMDO01031004.1, forward strand.
ACTCTATCCTCTAGAAGTTTCTCAAAGTGACTTACCAATAATGTTACCAATAATAACTGTGCCAAATAAAAAAGGAATCAACATTAATGATTTCATCTCAGTCATGCACCTTGATGCAGGGTGTAGATTCATTTCTAACTGCACTTCTGCAAAGACTATTTTGTTTGATGTTTACAACAATTCTATACATGGTATGTATTGAAAGTGACTATTCAAACTTTACAGATGAAGGAAATTTGTACCACAAAATAATAACCTATTTGCCTATAAAACTTTATCTGGAAAATGGTAGAGCCAGCATATAAACACTAATCCTAGGCTATCAATTCAGCAATCTTTCCAACACATTTCCTTACCATCTGGTATCTGATCTCATCAGATCTCCGAAGCTAAGCAGGGTAGGGTCTGGTTAGTACTCAGATAGGAGATCGCCTGGGAATACCGGGTGCTATAGGCTTGGTAGAAGGACCTGTCAGGCCACTCCCAAAACAATCAGCCATTGAAAACCCTATGAATAGCAAAGGAGCACTGACAATAGTACCAGGCATGGCACACTGTTGGGTAATGTTTTGTTCTATTGCACGTAGGGTCACTATGAGTCGGACCTGATTCAAAGGCCCCTAACAATAACAAAAAAAAACTTTCTTGAATTTCTAATCTTTTCTGTAGCATTGGTAACTTCTTCTCACACCCGAAAATATGTTCAAATATCACTATTAAAACAAATAAACAAAAAACCTACATCCCATCTGCTTTTCCCTTAAACTCTTGTTTTCTCTTCATTACTTAACTGCACAAAAGAATAATCTATTGTTTTTCACCACACAGCCATTCCTAAATCTATTATAATATAGCTTCTGCCCTCACAACTCAACTGAAATTGATTTTAATGAGTTTACCAATGATTTCTTAATCATCAAATTCTATGGATTCCACACAATTCTCTTAATACTCAGCCTTTCTACAGCAGTTGACACAGGTAATCACATCTTCTCCCTTACTGGAATATTCTCCTCCCTTGGGTACCATGAAACTATATTCTCCTAGTTTTCCTCATATGTGTTTTCAATTCAGTTTAGCTTCTTTAGTTCCATCCTCTTCTTCTACCTAGCCTTTAATGTAGCCAAAACCCAAAACTCTCGCTTTCTTCATGGTCTACATTCCTTCCCTTAGTAATCTCATCCTCACCCATGGCTCTTACCATCACCTCTCCACAGATGAATGCAAAATGTCTTTGCTTTTAACCTCCAAGTATATATTTCATACTGCTCTATGAACAGAAAATAAATGATTCTGTAACTTCTCAAATTTACCTTTCTTTCACCTAAATTCTGCCCCTTTCCTTATAATGCCTACCTAAGTTAACATTAATTCTATTTCAAAATGGGTTATTACCCCTACGATTTTCTCATATCTATACAAAAATCTATACTTCCTGCCTTAGTGCAGGCACTTAACAACTCTG